>PVLA01006644.1:0-119803 GCA_004027455.1 Hydrochoerus hydrochaeris | reverse complement strand
TTTGCATGCCATGAGACAAAGTGACAAACACATGAAAAAATGCACTCTGACATGCATTGAGCCAAACTGAAATATACATAAATGCCTTTAAACATATATGGCATTAATAGAGCATGTTTGTCACATTTCCCCTCCAAATCTAGTAAAATAAAAACCAGAGGGATGAAATGGAGCTCTCTTACTTCACTTCTCAGTTTCTTGTGTGAGTTTATTCACTCAGAACTTATAGTGTGCCAGTCATTGCATGGTTCCCTCATTGATAGAAAGAATAGAATTTGATTTAATATTTCCCAAGGTTTAATATTTACCAAGATGGAGTGACAAATGAGCAACCAAGACACAGCTCATATGTATAGCAAAGTGTGTAATTCAAGATAAATTAACATGATGATTTTCACCTCAAATGCAGTTCTAAGCCCACTGCAGATGGAAGTTCCTCCGCTGGCTTGTGTAGGCAAGCTCTTCACCAGAGTGTCTCTTTCGCTGTTGCTTCTCACTTGTACTAACTCACTTTTAACGCTTGCAGTACTGTCAAACTGAACCATTCCTACCCAGGACCCATTTTCCACAGTCTGCAGCAGGAAGTGTTTTGCTGCTTGATTCATTCGATTGAGGCGGTTACTGCCCTGAATGAAAAAGTAAAAGAAAACAACCAAGTAGTTTTCTACTGGAAGATAATAACATCACATTTGATGAATATATACATTTACCAATAAGAATTTTTCAATAATAGCTGCTATTAATGATAAAAATTGTTTTCTTTTTTCAACTGATAAAGTAGAAAAATACAGCTATGTTTATTATGGGATATGCACAGTTTAGTAAGGCGCTTATGTTTTCTTTAACTAGAGATGATTATTGACTGCTAAACACTGCAGTTAGAGATTGAAAGAAGATGGAGATTGAGTTAAAAATGTCAATGGTGATTCACAAGTTACAGATCCTTTATGACATTGTTAGCCTATGTGTCAGCTATCTTAGATGTAGTCACCAATGTTCACCAAAGAAACCAGAATATTTTAGATTTCATCAGAGTTGAATTTGCTTCATTCACTGAGGACTAGTCTACCCCGTGGGGGAAACTTACCTGAGCTGAGGCTAAATTCTGAGAACCCCATTCCCTACCAAGGGCCTTCATCTTCTACTCTTAACTCTTCCCCACAATTTATTCACCAGCAATTTGATTGGAATTGCACTTTTGTAAGCTGTGAAGATTCGTACCACCAACCTCGCCAATCTCTGAGTGGCAGAAAAACTGAAAGAATTTCTTCTAAAACCAGGTATGAGAAAAGAGTATTTATTCTCATTCTCCTATTCAATATGTACATGAAATTTCATCCAGAACATTAAGCAAGAGAAAAATAAAAGTGATTCAAATAGGATGGGAAAAAAACCTACATTATCGTTATTTGTAGATGATATGATCCTACATTCAGAAGATCCTAAAGACTCCATTAGTGGTTTTCTTTTTTTGATCTGGTAAATACATTCAGCAACAATATGGGGTACAAAATCAACACAAAAATTAACAGCTTTTCTACATACCAATAGTAAAATAACTGAGAAAGAACTCAGCAACACAATTCTTTTCCATAGCTTCCAACATATTTACCTGGAAATTAACCAAGGAAGTAGAAGTCTTCCACCATGAAAATTGAAATAAGACAAGAAATGAGGAAGAAAGTCATTGGGATTTGGAAAGACCTTCCATGTTTATGGATTGACAGAATTAATATTTCTGAATTGGACACATCACCAAAAGTGAGGTACATATTTAAGTTAATCTCCATTAAAATATCTATGTTATTCTTCACAGAACTAGAAGAAACAATCTTAAATTCATATGAAAACACAAAAAAGGAAGAACAGCCAATGCAATGGTCAGCAAAAAGAATAAGGCTGGAGTCATTACCATATCTGATTTCAAATTATATTACAAAGAATTATTAAAAAACAGCATGCTTCTGGCACAAAAATAGATAGGTGGACAATGGAATAGAAAAAGGACTCAGAAACATACTCATATGACTGCCACCTGGGCTTTCCAAAGAGGCCAAAAAAATCCGTTGGATAAAAGCAGCTTTTTCAACAAATGGTGCCCAGAAAATTGCAAATTCCTATGTAGAATATTTAAACTATATCATTATCTCTCACCTGTTTTAAAAATTAATTCCTAGTGGATCAAAGTCCTACATGTAAGTCTTGAAACTCTGAAACACTTAGAAGGAAACAGTGGAAATACTTGAAGCCATAAGTACAGGAAAGAACTTTCTCAATTGGACTCCAATAGCACAAGAAATGATAGCAAGAATGAACAAATGGGATTATGTCAGATTAAAGTTTCTGCACATCAAGGGAAACAATCAACAGCATAAAGAAGCAGTTTATGGTATGGGACAAAAATCTTTGCCAGCTACTCTGCTGACAGAGCATTAATGTTTAGCATAGATGAATAACTCTAAAAACCTAATACCAAAAATTTAAGTAGCTTGATCAATAAATGGGCAAGGGAATTGAAGAGATGTTTATTTCTCAAAAGAGGAAATATAAGTGGGTGGTAAGCACATGAAGAGATGTTCAGATCTTTAGGTAAGTGCAAATCAATCTACACCAAAATTTTAGCTCAGCTCAGTGACTATTATATTTGATATTACTGTGTGTGAAGGTATGGTCAACTATTTCAAAGAAAATAAGAGACATTATGGTAGCCACTGTTGATAGCCTGTTGTCTTATTGTGAAGTTCTGTGTTGTTTGCATTATTATGTTCTGATTTGCTTTGTTCTGTTTTGTTTTATTCTCTTTAAAATAAAAAAAATTTTAAAGAATAAAGAACAACAAAACCAATGCACGTAAAGATGGGGTAAGGAAAGTAACCCATTTGCACTTGGGTGGAATGTGAATTTGTACCTTCACTATGAAAGTATGTACAGAATTTCTTTTCAAAACTAAAAGTAGAACTAATATTCCATATAACTATACCACTCCTCTTTAGATGCCAGAAGGCATTAAAATCAGCATACAATAGTGATACCTAAATACTTATATTTTTGTAGCATGATTCACAACAGTCATGATATGGAACCTGGCCAGGTGCCTAACAGTGAATGGATAGAAAAGAAAGTAAGGTATATATACATAGTGGACTATCACTCAAACATAAAGAAGAGTGGAATTGTTATTTACAGAAAACAGATGGTACTAGATGTCCTTGTGTTAAACAAAATGAGAGAAAAATGTCATGTCATGTTTTCCTTTTATATAGATTCTAAAACAAACAAAAGCCATGAAAGTATGAAAGCAGAAAGGAGATTCAGAAAGAAGGAAATAACGGTGAGGGCTTAAGCAGGTGGGTACTGGCTGCATTGGATATGATCAAAATATGTTCTTTACATGTATGAAAATATCACACTGAAAGTTTTATAAAATTAACAGCAACTGGTTATTTTAAAAATAATTTAGACCTATTTTTGAGGTGCTATCCCAGGGTGTAAAACTCCTCATACATTTGTCTTCTCTAGTTCCTCATCACTCCACCACACCACTTCCTCACAACCAATACCCAAATTACCCTTTGATCTCCTTGAGCCGAATAACTGTGAAGAACTCCTACCTGCCCATGTTTGTGGTCTCACCAGTACTTTGCCTTGTCTTTAACCTGGATCTGCCATCACCCTGTCTAGGAGAGACTGCTCATCTTCTCTCTATCAGAAACCTCTCATCTCAGTGACATTTCCTGGATCAGCACTTCATAAGGGTCTTTGAAACCCTGGGTCATTGTGGCCCATCTCATTAATCTCTATCATTCTCTGCCCTTTTTAATATTACATTTCTCCCATTATCTGCAATTATTTCTGATTTCAGCATGCTTTCTTTAGCCTCAAATGTACCATATTTCTGGGTTCCTAGTCAAAATTCAGACTAATGATACAATTTAGATAAACAGAATGATTGCATTCATCACAGAAAATTTATACTTGTACATGATATATCTTATTTCTTCTTTTTTCTTCCAGTCCTCTCCTCTCTCTGAGGTTCCTCTTCCCCTCATTTTTACATAATATTTTTTCCATTTTATTTTTCTTATCTAACATTTTCTTTTCCCTTCTACCCACTCCCTAAATTCCCTTTCCTTTTGAACAATTATTTACTATTTCACAATATCTATAATTAATTTTGCTTATTTACACTTTCACTTTCTCACACCAGAGATACAAGGAAATATTTACACACATATGTCCAATTTATTTTACTTAAAACACAACAAAAGAAACCACCAACAGACTGAAAAGACAGTTCATATACTGGGAAAAAAAATCTTAGCCAGTTGTTTTCCAGACAAAGGACTAATATTTAGAACATATAAAGAACTGAAAAAAAATCAGACTCCCCCCAAATCCAAAAATGGGCATGTGAAATGAATAGATACTTCTCATATGAAATAGTAGAAACAGAAAATAAATATAGGAAAAAAATGTAACATCACTGATCATCTGACAGATGCAAATTAAACAATGCTGAGATTCCATCTCATTCCAGAAAGAATGGCTATCATCAAAAAATCAACCAATAACAAACACTGGAGGGGATGTGGGGGGAAAAAAGGAACACTTTTCCATGGCGGGTGGGAGTGTAAACTGGTGCAACCACTGTGGAAATCAGTGTGGAGATTCTTCAAAAAACTAAGAGTAGAGATCACATTGGACCTGGTTATTTCTCTACTAGGTGTCTTCCCAATAGAATTAAATGTATCATGCCACAGTGACATATGCATACCCATGTTTATAGCAGCACAGTTTATAATAGCTGAGTCTTGGAAACAACCCAAATGTCCATTAACCATGGATAAAAAAGCTGTGGTTTCTTTATACAATGGAGTACTACTCAACCATAAAAAGGAAAAACTTGAAATATTTATAGATAAGTGGATGGACCTTGAGACTGTCTTGCTTAGTATCCATATATTCTTTATGGTGATTTTTTGTTAGTTACTTTGCATGTGAAGAGGTACAAATAAGATAATACTATGTGAGGAATACTGCTGATTGATCTTTTTAAAACCAGAAAAAGTGCTTAGCAGCCATTACTTCTCAAGTTTCTCAAACATTTTCAATAAAAGGGATTTAGTTTAACAAAATCTCATTTTCAATCCCCAGTTCTGATCTTTGAAACATGAGCTCTCTGCAGTAAACTACCTACCTTCTTGAGAAAACAATGGAGACAGTTGGGTAAGGTCTTTTTAACTCTACTGACATCTTTGTTTTTTTTTTTTTTTTTTTTTCACTTCAAGTTTCTTTGCAATTGAGATCATGTCTCAAGAAATGATGGTACTTTATCTTGCCATGCATTTGGAACAATCCAGGGACAGGTAGAGTACAGCATGTTCCAAACAATCAATTATCTCCATTTCTACTCTCAGAAAAAAAATGGATCCAACTTACACCCATGCTTCCAGACTTATCAAGAACAAGGCACACAATTCTTTCGCTGGTCCTCAGCAATGAGAAGGTAGGTGGAGGAGGTGGTGTCTCCATTGGTGTGGTGCTTGTAAAGTCCTCCGACTCTCTGATCACCTCCCAGGTACTTCTGAAATTGCACTTTAGGTTTTGTAAGCTTGGAGCTTCTTTGTTATGGTTTTTTTCATTGCAGAATTCAACAACCTAGAAAGTTGATAAGATAGAAAAGTAATTTTACTATAGCATACATTAAAATACTTCATTGTAAACCTGAAAAGCTAAAATATGTCCTGCAATTGTGCTTTAATTGAATGTCATATAATTAATGGGAATCAGTGTTATAACTAAAGGAAACAGCAAAATGGTAATAGTAGGCAACGTTAGTCAAGTACTTACAATGTCTCAGACAGTGACTAAAGAATTTTATATTAATAGATTGAATCCTCCTGTGATCCAAATATGCATTTTCAAATCAGAAATATTGGGGAAGAGGGTGTAACACTTTGAGCACAATACATGCCTAGCATGTTCAAGGCTGTGGGTTCAATCACCAGCACCACAGTAAAAGGAAATAATCAATTAAATAAAATCAGATATGTCCTTTGATTATGAATTTTGGGAGCAAGGACTGGCACACTTACAGAATCAATACTTTGCATAAACATTATGGAAGCCTTTTCTGTTTGAACTTTATCTGGGAAGAACTGACAATCTTTTTCATACAACTTTGTGGTAGAATTTGTTCTGCAACTTCTAGTTGTACAGCTTCCTCCTTGACACTTATAAACATTGTTTTTCCCAGAGATACCAGCAGAACACCTGAAAATATGTGACCGTCATTCTTTGAGGCAATTTAGTCATTAGTACTTTAAAAAATCTTAAGTGGTTCTATTTTTGATGATGTTTATATTTTTGTGTTCCATTTTTTTTTGATGCACTTAACAAATGTTTCAAGAGCATGATTTAGAAACATTTAAATGACCTATATGACTGAGTACTTGGAAGTAATTGAAGGTGCCAGACTCACCCCTGTCTTCTGCTGGCCTTATGTTGGTGAATGCACTGCAGACAGCTTGATGTGGGAACTTGTGAAACCATTTTCTCTGGGTACTACCTTATCTTGTTCTCTGTAGGCTTCTCAAAACAAATGTGATAAGGTGGAGCTACAAGTGTTTTGATTATTCAGTGACATTGTTATCTAGAAGAAACGTGACTGGAAGCAAATTGTGAGGTGCTGTCATAAGAATAAAGAATGGTGGAGGCATTTTAAACACGCTTACATGAAATTGGCAACAGATTGCAATGTTTATAGCAGAGAGGCAGTGATGTGACTGTGTCTCATCTTTCCCATAGGATTTCCTCTGAAAGTTAGAAAGTCCTTTAGTCATTTATGGAGTCTCCTATACATGTCTACGCGTCTATTCCCCCAAACTTGTTAACATCATGGTGCCATCTATATGAACATTCATGATGACTATTGTGGGACAGAAAAAGCTATTTGGAGGGTCATGACATAAACAAATGGAATCTATGAAATATTTTTCAAAATATATCCCTAAAAACTGGTGCAATAGAGTTGAGAAAGGGTCTTTATTGAAATTGCGTATGTTTCAATTTGCACATTATTGACAGTTCCTTCACCCTGGAAGGACAGAATATCCTGAGGCTGATGGCACCTGAGTTTAAATGGATCCTCCAACCATTTTGCTCTCTCTGTCTCAGAATCAACAAGAAAAACAATTCATTATTAATGGTAATGCTTGTCATTTTAAAATGCATTTTATAGAACTGCAAGACATTTCTAGTTAGTTCCTTGAAACTTCTTAACCATTCAGCAGTGCTTAATCATTTATTGTTCATTTTTGCTGTCATGTGAACAACTGTAATCTTCTCCCAGTGGACTGTAAGTCCATCTACATGATGTCTATATTCAGTCAAAGTGAGTTCTGGCAGTTATGGTAGGAAGGTATGAAATGTGTCAAATTGTCAATAAATACTTCCCCCTGAAGTTATGTGTATTTTAAATGGAAAACTAGCTGCATTAAGATAAAATTTCTAGGAAAATGAGAGCAATTTTGTGATATTGCATCTATCTTCTACTTTGGGGCACAGAGAAATGATTGTCATTTATAGCATATCAGAATAAAGAGAATAAAATCCATTAAAAATCTGAGGTTATCTAAGAAGATTTAAGCAGTTGTACCTTGTGGCTTCAATTTTCTTTGACTTGGCGCTGTAGAAAGGCTGATCTTCATTGTACTCATCAAACACCCCCCAGCGGAGATGGGCCCACTCATGGACGAGCAGCCTCCCTGTGGGAAAACGTTTCAAAAAGGTAACAAAATTCAAGTAACAAATTTCACATCTGAAAAATCTGAAGATGATCTTTCAGTTACAAAAACATTTACAT
Organism: Hydrochoerus hydrochaeris; assembly: GCA_004027455.1. Taxonomy (NCBI): domain Eukaryota; kingdom Metazoa; phylum Chordata; class Mammalia; order Rodentia; family Hydrochaeridae; genus Hydrochoerus; species Hydrochoerus hydrochaeris. The sequence goes on along the minus strand of PVLA01006644.1, from coordinate 111,939 downwards.
TTAGGTTTTCCATCACCCCTGATATTTATATATCTGTTTATAAAAGAACCTAGTGTATTAAATAACATATTATTACCACATATATTATGTTTTTACTCCACAACATATTGAATCAATAAGCCACGTGTGGAATATAACCTATGATCAGAATGAACTAGGATTCCTCCTTCTGTTCTAGAAGATAGAAAGGTCTTACATATTACAATGGTTTATGGATCTCCAAACAAGAACCCTATCAGCAACATAATTTGATACACACTGATTCTATTGTTTTAAGATGGATGGATCTAGGAAAAAATTTCTAAAAGTGTTCCTGACATGGTTGGGAATGAAGAAAATGTTCAGAAACATTATTGTAGATCATAAAGGCTTTTAGGAATTTAAAAATGAAGTGATTCATTTATGGTATATATAAACATTATTTATATAAAATAGTATTTTCAATATTATGGGCAATATGTAGTATTAAGAAATATAAAGCTTTATATGACATGGAGTAGTCTTTAACTTGGAGATGTTTTCAGAGCACAAGTTAGGGCAAAACATCTTTAACAAGAATTTCCAGAGAATGGAAGAATAAAAGTGAATCCATAGTTTGAGGTATAGAAAAATAAACAGATTTTTTTTTGTTTTAGCAATGTGAAGGAAAATTTCAGAGGAAATGGAAATGGATAGAGACAGAAAATAGTCATTTCTGCCATATGTGTGCTTCCCTACCTCAAATAACCTCATACGAGGTCTGAAAGCAGAACAGAAATATCTGCAATAGGGGAGAAACTCAAGGTTCTCCTCTAAGCTCTTCCTACTCAGAATGTGGCCCAGCGCAGGGGCATCAGCATCCCCGGAAGCTTATGGGAATACAGTCTCAAGCCCACCTGAAAGCTACTGATTGAGTCTGCATTCTATAAGTGTCCTGAGTTATTCCTTTACACACTACTTATCAAAATTAATGTTTTTTTTTTTGGTAAAGAAAGTCATATTAGTGACAGTGAGACAATTATCTTCATCATAAAAGATAAAGTCAGCTACTGCAACAGGGATTCAGCTGAGTTAAAGACAATATGGAATTGCTTGCCCCTGCTGCTCCCTTCTTAAATGGATCCTCTCAGACATGCTCCCCCTCCACCTGCCTTGCCCCGTGCTCACCTGAAAACAGCCCCTCTGACTTAGAATTCTAGTCCCATCTACATCGATGTCTCATTTATGGTTCTTAGTAATTCTTAGTAGTATTCTTGTGTGTGTGTGTGTGTGTGTGTGTGTGTGTGTGTATGCACACTCTTAACTTCAGCTGTGGCAGTCTCTAACCACAAAGAGTTGCTGGTTGACTGCTCCAAATAATCTTTCTAGGGACCTATTCTTGTTATTATAATTATTATTAAGTTGCATACATTTTGAGGGCTTTCTTCCTCATCTTATTTTTCCAAAAACTTGTGTGTTTTTTAGGTGGTGGTTTGCAAATGTGAGTACTTGATATCTGAGAAGAAAAGTAGGACCTGGCAGCAATGGAAGATGGTGGAAAAATGAGGAAAGATCATGAGTGCCAGTGGGAGTATTGGCCTTAAAACTTGGGATGGTCTTCCTCATCTATCACAGCTGGAGGGAGGAGAGAGCAACTGGCTGAGTCACTAAGTACTGGAGATTTAGTGGGTCAAATAAGTGCTAAGCATGAGAGTTGTGGGGGAATTAAGCTGTTTGTACTAAGTTTGTTGGACAAGCTAAGAAAGAAAGAACAGTCAGGAGAGTGCAAAGGGTTAGAGGGGCTATAGAGACCAAAACTGGCAAGGGTAATATTTAGGTAAGATGTAACACTGGGTTGGGAAGGGATATGGAGCTTTCACGGGTTGGCATGTGGAACCAATCTGGGTAATAATTAAAGAACAGGATGAGTTTTGTCAGACACAAGAGAATAAATGAATGCTCACTTGCCAGGTATAAGGAGGAGAGAGATGATTCTGAGATTTGGGGGTTCATAAAATATTTTACTGAATAATGACATATGAAAAGTCTATCTTTATCAATGATTTACCTTTTGAAAGTAATATGCTGTCACTTTTTAAAATGGCCTTAACATAAAGATCAAAGTAGATGACATTGAATTAGATGATCTAGTAAACTAGGTCCAAATAATAATTAGAGATAATTTCTTCTGCCACAAACAAAAATATATATATATAACTGTATCAGCAACTAACAGCTTATGAATGTTTTCTCTTGATCAGAAACTGGTATCATGGCTGTTTCTAGTTTACTACACCCTTGAAATCTTTGGAACTCATATATTCATAGTTGCTATTCTGTTGTGGCGAACTGAAAAATTACATCTGCAAAGTAGTGCCTTGAGAAAACATTTAGTATTCCTGCTCTGTGAAAATTACTAAAGACCTCATTATTCATTGCATGAAGCATATGTAGTGGATTGACAATTGGTGGGCACTTTGTAACATCCAGCTGAACTGAATCAGAGTGGTGCTAGGTGTAGATGGCCCACCTGAGGATTGTTGCCAACAACATAAAAAGAACAAGAGAAGAAAAAGTGGTGGTGTTTGTTCTCATTACCACTGGTTCTCCTGGAGGAGACTGTTGAGCTTCTTTCCTGATATGAACTTGGCTGTTCTCATCATCAGAGGAACTGGGGACCTTGTTGTCACTGAGAATGACTATGGTTCGCTTTGGGGGAGCTCTGGTCCTTACTTTAAGCATAGCTTACTGGTTCCAGAGGGGAAGATGGTGTGCTGTTAAATATCCTGGAGACGCTTGTCACACTGGCTTACTGATACGAACTCAGCTCTTCTCATCATCAGAGGAGCTTGGGCCCTCGCTGTGGCTTTTCAGGGGAGCTTTGGTCCTTATCTTAAACATCACTTGTTGGCTCCAGTGCAGAACCCTCAGCCTACTGGCATAGATCCTTCATCCTGCTGGCACAGACTTTCCGGTTTTCACTGCTGACCTTTGAGCATTCCCAGAACAGATCTGTGAGACAGACTAGTGTGAGACATTGTCATGGGCTCTAAGTCTTCAGCTGGACTCATACAGGATATTGCCATGGGATCCAGCTTCTCACTTGGATTCTTTGATTCTTTGGTTTGTGGAAAGATTTCTGGCTCTGGTAAGTGGCTGTGGCTTGGCAAACCTCGGCTGCCCCAGGGCGAGAACCATATCAGTATTTGCTGAGATCAGCGACGCGCCATGTTGAACCTTGGGGAGCTGGGAAAACGGGCAGCCAATTCTCCCCTCTGGTGGGCTGGTGTGAGCCTACCGGGGTGCAGGCTAAGAATCAAACATCCACCATCCCCAGCAAGTGAGAGCCGGAGATCTGAGCGTGTCTTGGGAGTTTGACTATATGCGATATAGCAAATAAGGGGGATTTTCTTCTGCCATTTCTTTGAGGGCAAATATTTTTATCTCTGTTTTGATCAATGGTATCACTCTATTCAATATTCTGTTTTTGTAATTTTGGTATTTCCTTTGATATTGCTCTGCCTGATTGAAGTGACAACTATGGTGAAGGAAACCAGATGTACTATTGTGCCTATTGCTGTTGTCCCGGTGGCCTGCTGTGAGGTTCTGTGCCAAGTTCACTACACTGCCTCAGTTAGCTATGTCCTGTCTTGTTCTGCTGTATTTTACTACCTTCAAAATAAATAAAATAAAATAAAATAAAAAATAAAAAAAAATTTTAAAAAGTAAATAACAACAACAAAACAGATCAGCAAGGTACTGAGCGACCTGAAATATAACTAAACAGATAATGGACTTAAAAAGCAAAAAGAGGAAAAGCAGGTGCTCTAAAGGATATAACTACATGTATAATTAAGGGTGTAGGAATGATAATTATGTTGCTAAGTTTTTGTTGGATCAGAGAACAGAGATGTTTGTAGTCTCACTGTTTGAATGTCCACTTTGTATGCTTTGATTTTTGTAACTTGAACAACTACATCCAGGAAGAAATGTAAATGTATCAACTAGTGATTCCTTACTGTTCATTTTTTTTGAAATTCTATACTGTTTTTACCATTTTTTTCTGATTTGCTTTATTTTTTCCCTCTCTTTAAATAAAATTTTAAAAAAAGATTTCCTGCACTTTTTTGTATCAATCATTTGGGTAATTATATTATTATAAAATAATTCTGCAAGTTATGTATCCTGTATTAAATTGTTTTCCTTGCAAGCCCTGACTACAACAGTATATTTACATAGATTAACTAGTTCAAAAAATTGCAAAGTGTAGGAATTCCTCCATTCACATTTTGATTGGGAATAAACTTTGATATAGAAGATCACTTCATTAGTTCCCACAAAACTAATATACAGAGGAGGTAGGATTATAAGCTAGGTTCTCTAGATCCAAAGTTTTTTCACTTAATCTGGGTCAGACCTGCCTGTTAAAAATTAGACATTTGACCAAATTTCCTACCTGATGGTCCATATTCATCTTGCTTTTTGCCCAAAACAAAGTCAGGGGTGAAATGAATGTATTCCGCTTTTTCTCCACATTCTGTGAACTGCCTCGTATATGGTTCATCTCTGTTGGGGAGGGTCGGTGGTGCAACTATCACATCAGCCTGAGAGTGTTGGAAAAGATTATTAAACATCAAGAACAGAAATGAAAACATAGTTAGAATGAATATGAAACAATAAACCTTGCAAAACTAGGGAGCATCAGAAAATTTCTATTTTGATTAGGGAAGAGTTTGGCACTTACGTGTTTGTAGCTTTCATGTTTTGGCCTCCTGTATTCAGGATTTGCCTTCCAAGTCTCAGGAATCAATATAGACACATTTTTGAAAAAAAATCTTTTTTCAGTGGCTTCAAAGAGGTAAGTAGATGCTGCGGTCACCATTGCCTAGTACCAAAGGGAAACAGTATGTGAAGACAGCCCAGTGACAATGGACTAAGAAAGGAGTGGTTCCCTTCAGGCATTTTCCATGTTTCATTTTTAATTCAAAAGCAACTGAGTGAGGAGCAGGCTCTCTGCCCACTGTTCTAGCTCAGTCCTGAACTACCTCTTCATCCTGCATCAGGAAAGGCTTATCAGTCTTCTTGCCCCTTACCTGATGGCAACGATTTATGCTTGGTTTTTGGAGGAGCTGATTAATACAAACATTTACATGAACTTTGGAGTCATTTCCTTGGTTCTAGTGGTGTTAGCATTTTCTGGGTAACAAATCTTGCTTGGTTTTTGTAGTGCTCTGAAATTCTTTAGGTCTTCATGGATCATTGCTGCATTATTTGATTTTATCCTTGGCATAAAGAAAGAATGTGCTCTGCACATCAGTAGTCCTAACACCAATATCATTTCTGATAGAAGAAATCTGGGTGAAGAACAGCTTTAGCAGATGCAGTCTGAAGCAAACAGTCTGTGGCAATTAGTTTTAGGAGGGGTTTTCTCTCCCTACTTCTCTTCCCAGAGAGATACCTGGACTGGGAAAATGATGAGTTACAGAAAAGTAATAGAAGAAATACAACTTTGACCACAGAACTGTTAGTTTGTTGCCAAGATGAAAATAATTTGAACATTAATTTAGCATGATGAATAAGAGAAGTTGCCCCTCTTTAAAGCTTACCATTTTTTGGGTGAAATAGTCCGGCAAAGAACAAAATAAAAAGAGTAGGGTTCTGTATTGTTCTCAGAGGGGAAGAGGATCAAGAGATGGAGGGATGATAGAGGAAGGGAAGAGATAAGGAATGAGATGAGGGAATTGGGATTTTTCAAGGCCATGGTAAATGTAGTGCCAACTCAACACAAGGATTGTAAACATTATGAACTGTAAATGTTTCCCCTGTCAAAAAGAGAAGAAAGCAGTACAGGAGATGGGTTAAGGGGAGAGGTAGGAAAAAGAAAGAGGATGATAAAAGGAATTAAGATGTATTGTGTACATGTACCAACTACACACAAGGAATGTGACATTATGCACTACACAAATGTACTAATAAACTAAGAAAGACGCAGTTGGATGAAGGGCATTTAGCATCAATTGTTCTATGTTATCCAGCCCACTGAATAATTGACAAATTCTAGGTGATGGGTTATGATGTCATCTTTATCTGGCTGGAGCATCCCAGTCTACAGGGTAGACAGTCTCCTCCATGATGCTTGCTGCCTTAGCGTAATCCTACAACAGAACTGTTCTTTAGAGATTCCTGGGCTTTATTCCAGGTTCTCCTTAAGAAGAGTCCAATGTGTTGACTTACATTTACTGTACAACATCAGCAAACTGACTGAGTTTAGAACCATGAGTCAGAAGGCCAGAGTTCACAGAATGGAAGGCCAAAAGGACTGGGAGGGAATTAGGAAAGCAGTTTTGGAGAGCTCCCAAGAAGGAAGGACTGACGTAAGACAGATGAAAGAATTCCATTTCTTTCCTAAGGTTACCCGTTCTTTTCTTTTCTATTGTTTTTCTTCCCTTCCTTCCTAACCCTCATTTTTTCTTTATAATGTGGATAATGGTGTTTCTCAAGATTACTTGATGCTGTAAATGTAAAAAACTAAATATCAAGAAACATTGTGAAGTGTAGGCATGTCTGCAAAAAACAAAATTAAATTTCTCTTTGTAGCATTCAAAAGATGACCATATTAAGATTTTTGCTTTTAACAATGATTCTATCAAATACTGGTCTCTGGACTTATAAAAGTTTGTACCCAATTTTATCTCTGAACACTAATAGTCTATAATTCTGAATCAGCTATGTTATCTGCTCCTTTATAATAAAGTATAATAATATACTTTATTAAAAGTTATCTTTATTTCTCCTGGAATTCAAAAGGCATGAGTAATTGAACTCTTCTGTGCTACAACAGCATTTATGAAGAATGAATAATAAATGGTAGCCATGGGATCACCAGGTCTTAACTATAGCTTAGAAGACTCGAACAGTGAACATCAGGACCCAGGAGAAGAGGAATTGAATATAAGGAATTGTTAGGTATTGAAGTCAGGAAAACAGAAAATAATCATGTAGTTTACATAGTAATCTCTATGCTACATGAAATACTACTGTTGGGAAAAAAAAGTTAGAAAATTAAAGTCTTTGGACCTGTCTTGGAACCTTTCTCTTCCTCCATATGTACTTCCTAACATCTAGAGTCATATCATCTACATGTTGATGACTGTCAATTTTTTTTTATCTACATAGAAGTTTTACACTGAATTTGGATTCTCATTTTAATCTACATCAATGTTGGAAATGCACATCTATTTAGAACATGTGCTAAATTCAGATTTCTAAACGACCGACTTTTCTTCAATTTCAGACTTTTCTTTCTAGTTGATAATAGTTCCATCTTTCCAAATGTTCAGGCAAAATTTGAAGCCTTCTTAACTCTTACATTTCCTTCTTTCTACCTTGCCCACATATATCTAAATCATCAGGAAATCTTGTCTATGACACCCTCAAAACATATTCAGAGTCATAAACATACCTGTCCTAGTCACCATCACTTCTCACCTGTCCAAACTCCCTACCTGGTCCTTCTGCACCTCTGTGGGGCCACAGTGTTTATACAGGATGAATGAACTGTAAACCCTCCTCCGGTTTCCTCTGCCTCAGTCACAGTGACCCCAGAACACGCATGGGATCATGAGAAGAAAGCCCGTCTTCCCAGTGGTCTCTCCAGCTTCAGCTCCTTGCATTTTTCTTCTTGTTCAGTCACCATTGTTTCCATTGTCACGTCAAGAACGCTCTCATTTCCACGCTCTTCCCATTCTGAGGTTTCCAAGGGCTCTTCCCTCACTCATGTTGGCCCCCGGCCAGGTGTCACAGCCTCAGCGAGGTCTTGCTGACTCCCCCACACGCAGAGGTACCTCACATTCTCCTCTGATTGCAGCCACACACCCACTCTGCATCCTCCTTTCCTGAGCTAATGTACTCTGCAGCAATCTTCTACCAGATCACTTGGCATTTTATTCATCTTTTAAAATCGTACTCCATGAGGCTAAAGGCCTTTTTCTCTTTAATGCACTGTTCTCTCCTCCAGCATGCCATGAGTATTTAGTAAATATTTACCTCATGTGACTCTAAGAGCTAATTTACAGATGAGGAACCTGAGGCTCAGGGATGACCCGAGGTTTTTTTTCTTGTGGTGAGACAGGATTGAATCCTGCCCAGGATTCCATCTCTCTCTGCTCTCCAGCACTGTTCACACTACATCAGGCTGCTTCTTCATTTCCTATAGCATTCAGAGCTCTGAAATAGTGAATCATTGTTAGTGTTTTTACATTCATAATTTGTACAGAAGAAACACCCTACCTCCTTACCTTTATTTGGTCAATTATTTCTCCATCTTCTGGCACATCAGGATCTATAGCAATGATGACGTCTTCATAGCCATTGTCCTTCAGCTGCACTAGGGAAGCATTTGAGCCCCGCAGCAGGTGTAGGACTAAGAGGGAAGCAAGGACTCTGAACAACCCCATTGCTCCTCTCCAGTTGTTCAAAAGGCTTCTCTTGTATCTTGTTTTTCTCTCTGTATATATACTCCTAAAATTATCTCTGTTGTTGATTATGGGATGTAGACTGTGTAAAGGTCAATGTTATTACACATATGGAAAAATATGTGACTTTAACTTCCACAAAATTTATTGCATGTTATTGAAAATTAAGTGATCAAGGGACATAATCGAAATGGGATATTTTTATTAAATGTACTGCACATTTTCTTCGTGACACTGTTTTATGCTTCCTAATTTTCATTAATTTCCTAAATATAGGCATAAACTTTATAGTTTACAGAATCCAATGTGAGCTTTATAGAATGTAATGTGAAAACTGAACATCTCAGTTCATGAAATATAAACCAGTTCAGTATACATCTTCCTATGTCCAAAATAAATGGAACAGACATGATAATGTCTGTTTTATAAAACAATTTAATTATTATCTAGGTTGTTTTTATCTAAATGATGGTATATGATCATTAAGTATAAATACTTAAACGAGGTAAGATATATTTAATCACAAAAATTTTAATACCTGTGATAAATTTAAGAAGATTTGATAAATTCAAATTATTAAATTTTTATATATCCTGTTTAGTATAGTGTGAACAGAATTTGTTTTGTATCTATACATAACAAACACAACTGGTACTTCAGTGGTTACTGTTAAGGTAGCATGAATAACATTTACAGTTAACTGTTAATCAGTGTTTATAAGGGCACAGATTATTTCACTCAATCCTATGTATGTGGTATATCATCTTCACTTTATATATGCAGTATTTGAGTCATGCAGAGTTTAAAACTTGCCAAGATCATGCAGATAGTGAGTGGCAGAATCATACTGTATTCCTAGTTTTCTTATCTAGGGCTCAGGGATTTAACCATCTCATAAGAAAGCAGCATTGTTTTACGAGGCAAATAATGTAACCAGTTAAAAAATAAGAAAAGGAATTAGTTTAGGAGTTATGATGATAAATCAAGAGTGTAGTGCTCTAAGGTAAAATTAACCAGCACACAAGAACTCCAAAGAGGATCCTGTCTCAAATAAATAAACCAATCAATAAAAATAGAATACAGCAACTGTCTTTAAGAATTCAGATGAGAAAACATAATTTTGAAATGTTGACCACATCCCTAAGACAGAGTGTTCTTTCTTAGGAGATTACATTCTGCTTTCTCAGGTGCATCATACACTCTCCTTTCACTCTCTCAGAAATATCACAGAATAATTGAACCTTCAGAGAACTGAATGGAGCTGTTGTACTGGAACCACAGGGAAACTGACATAACCTGGAGAAGATGCAGGATGGGATGTTGGTAAACTTATATTTTACAATCTTGTTCTGGTTCCCTCTGACTTCTCTCCCTATTACGCCCCTTCTCTTACGTAACTCCACAGTGGTAGCTTCAAGCCTGAAGCAGACTTCCATCATATAGAATTTGCATTTAGGAAATTATTTTGGCCAGTGAACTGATATAAAAAGAGGGGTGGGGAGAGGGATGAAAAAAAGAGTTAATTTCCATTATATACGTGTATCAACTCTCCACAAAGAATATAATTATTATGTACTGCAAACATGAGCGAACAATAATCGAAAACAGAATGAATATTGTAACAAATCCATTAAGTTCTATTTTGGCCATATCCAACAAGTTTTAATACATAGTTTTTAAGTCTAAATTATTTCTTTTGTTCTGCTAATGTATTTGACATTTGTTTGTACATTGTTTATACATTTAATTTCTTTCAGTTTCCTCTATTTCTATATCAGATTAGAGGTAATTAGTTTAATGCTAAGGTTATTTTACTAAAATCTTCCTAGTATCCTTGAATACTCTACTCTAATTTCAGATCTGCTCATACTAATTTTTCTTTTAATTTTTAATATGATATTTAGGATGATTATATGCTATAGTACAAAATGGGAAATATTTTATTTTTGCAAATATAATTACAACACATTTTTTCTGAATAATGCCTTCATTATGTGTACAAATATTTAACTTCAAAATATCAATTTTTATGTTTACTTACTAAATCATAAGTCAAAAACAGTTTATAAAGATAAAACAATTCTTAATTTCAATATGATGCACAAGCTATATGCATGTAAGGAAATATTAGTGAATCCCATTAATATGTAAAACTTTTGAGTTTTGAAATTTTTGAAAATCAGTAGACAATATCTAAAGATTCTATGCTATCGTATTGACATACTGGGCAAACATTTAAGGTTTTAATAGAACTTACATTTATTATGTTAATAATGCTCAGACATTTTGTTGACTCAGTTACACTTTTTTCCAAAGGGTCATAAACAAACAGATTTGTGTTTTCCCACACTGAATTTATTGTAAGAAAAGTTCTTTACCTATTCTTTACAGGAAGAACAGTATATCACATGTAGAAAATAGGGTGTTTGTTTTTTGTTCTTTTGCATTTTTAACATCTCATTACAGGCTCTTCTTTAGGACAGCAGATAAACAATACTGAATTCTCCAGGGAGAATAAGTGCTTCTGATTACCATGGTAATGGAAGGTTCTTCTGTCTTCTTAAATTATGAATCAACTACAGGCTAGGGCAGTGCTAGCCACATTCTTTCTTTATGAGAGGAGGATTTGCTCTGTAAGTGAGGTAGTCATGTGGTCTAGGATTTCATTTTTTATTTTTGTAGAAGAAATCACATTTCTAATATTTTTGCTTTAAAATGAATAGCTTCTTTTTGAACCATGAAGCTAGATTACCCACCACTTGACACTTTTTCTGAATGAAATTCTGGATTTTCATTGTTATAAGATACTTATCATTAACACAGAAAGTAGGATGCAAATAGTTTGGAATTTATTATGTGAGGCTTGTTTCTTCCTCCACCTCTTTGGACCTCTCTGTTGGCAAGCTGTATATTCTGCTATGAATTCCTGTGCAGTCAGGCTCTGTTCTGCCTTCCGTAGGCATATCTGGAAATCAGCTTTCTTTCCTAACCACTTTTGTCCAATTTATAGCAGGGGTAATTGTGTTTGGACCTAGTGAGATAGCATTTGCTTTTCAGACAGCATTTTTATAGGGCAGAGGGAAGGTGCTCCTGAGTTCTAGAATTAAGGAGAAGCATTAGAAATCCTAATCATGGCTTTAGGTCAGACCATACTCATTACTTTTACTTCATACATACTTCACCACTAATATATGGATCATCTGCCTGATTCCTATGTCTGTTTGCAATCAGTTTACAAACTCTGAAAGAGGAATGGCTGTGTCTTGTTTTTGAAAATTTAAAACTTCAATACACTAAACTAGGATTAATGTGAAATCACACAATATTTTACATTCTTTGAACACTCTGTTATTAAGGATTGCTCATCAGCCTCCCTCCCTCCCTGCTTGCTTGCTTTCTTTCTTTCTTTCTTTCTTTCTTTCTTTCTTTCTCTTTTTCTTCTTATTGTGCTGTTTCTCCTTTTTCTCTCTTTCTTCTCTTCCTCCTCATTCCTTTTTGGACTGTTAAGTTCTTAGAAATCTAAATACTTTCTATACTCCAAAGCATTACTTCACTCTTTCCTACTCTTGTCTCAACTTGCACACTCAAGCCCATCAGAGGAGGTAATGTCTATAAAGAGTTATACAGTCTAGCATAAACAAAGTGATGTAGCTACTTCTCTTCAAGTTCTCTGCATGGGGTTGAAGTGTGGGTGGTGATTTCATTTTCTGCCCCTGATGGAAGACTGTACTCTGATCTACAAATTTCTTTAAAGTATTTATTGATTCCATTTTTAAGAATTTTTCCTCTACAACTGGGCAATTTGTTAGTCTTTTTACAAATTTCTTAGCCAGCAGGATATTTTGGCTCTGATTTACCTTCCTCATCACCAAGCTGATGTATGTATAATACCACATTTTCTTTCCAATTTTTAAAAAAACCGATCATTACCTTTGGCAGGACAATCTTTCACTTGCTACTTAGAACTCATCACAATTTGGCTCTTACTTACCATTTCTAGTTTTATCTCCAGACACTACTTATAATAAATCTTACCTTCTTGCCAAAGTAATATACTTATGTTTTGTGAAAATTATTTTTACTATTATATGATTTAATGCACTCAGTTTTCTAATGCTGCTTACCTCTTGATGAAGCCTTCCCTTAGCAATCTAGCCTCTCATTTCTCTTTTATCGACTTCCCTACTTTTTGTACCAGAAAAGAATTTTCTACACAGGAAGTCCTCTAGATTCTGGATTAAGAGTTGCTATTTTTAAACTCCTTAAAAGAAACTAAGGATAGACTATCAAAACTTGAAGACAAGTTTGAGTGTGTGATCATGAAAGGAAAGATCTCTTAAAAATAACAAGGAAAAAGGCAGTAACAATACAAAGGCTAGAAGATGACAAGAGAATCTATAGTTTAAGAATAAGAAACATGAACAAAGAAGCAGGAATACATACAGGTGAATTACAAAGGCTGTTCTCAGAAATAATTAAGGAAAACTTCCCAAGCATGGGAAAAGAAAATGACATTGGGTTGTGTGAGGCATACAGAACTCCAGCCACCTACAACCAAAACAGATCTACACCCAGACATATAATAATCAAGATACCAGAAATTCAATATGAAAACAGAATATTAAAAGCCATCAGAGAAAAGAAACAGATTACCTACAAAGGAAAGCCCACCAAGATCACAGCAGACTTCTTGACACAGACCATCAGATCAAGAAGAGTTTGGAGCAAAGTATTCCAAGCCCTGAAAGAAAATAACTTCCAGCCCAGATTGATGTACCCTGGAAAATTGTCACTAGAAATTAATGGAGAAACAAAGATGCTTCCATGACAAAGAGGAACTGGGCAAGTTTGTAACCACCAATCCAATCCTACAGAGAATACTGAAGGACATTCTAGAGAGACAGAAAAAAAATACCAGGATTTTAGGAACAGTGGCAGAAAGGCCTCAATGAGTGGGGCAGGCAGTAGAATGAAGGAGAAAAGTAGACAAACAAAGGCAGAAAAATAGTATAGCAGAAATGAGGCAGAGAAGGATAACTAGAAACTCTAAGATAAATGGCTTTGATATGCTATATTGTTAATAGTGCACCAGGATTTAAAACCCACATTACTCACACTACTCTGCTTAGATGTATTATACTCTGTTCCAGTCATTCTACCTGTACTAGATTTGAGGGCACAGACAGTAATCCCAAAAATAACAGGATATATAGTACGGTAATCATCCTTAATTTCCTACTAAGTTAATCTAAAACTCTGTGAAACATACACTGTTTTGCCATGACTGATTGTAATTGAATCTGGTTAGATCACTGTTTTGTATTGATAGATTTTATTCAAAGCTGTTATGACTGATAGTATCAAGTTTGAGAGTATAGGCAACTGCACTTAAGATGACAAGATTCACTAGAATATCCACTCTGGTTTGATTATTACCTGCCTTTGAAGTTTTATACTGTCTACAATGTTTTTTTTTACTAATATTGTTATGTACTGCTATATTCAGTTATACTGCTATATTCATTTATGCCTGATGATATAGACAATTATATTGAAGATAATAAGAAACAACACAACAATCATTGTAGATCACCTTGCACTGTGGTTTTATATAACTTTTTGGTTTCATGTTTTTATAGGAATTTGTTTTATTTTGTCTTGCTAAGTTTTGTTTTTCCCTCTAATTCAGAAGGTATATAAATACATGCAGAAATTCATGCATGTGTAGCTGTTCACACTCTCACTGTTTGACTATATACTTTGTATGCTTTAATTTTGTAACTTGAACAACTATTTCTAAGAGGACAATATGTAATTTATTAACCAGTGATTTCTTATTGTTTATCTTTTTTTTAAGAATTCTGTATTACCTCTACCATTTACATGCTTTGTTTCTCTTTAAATAAATTTTTTAAAAAAAGAGTTGCTATTTTGAATAGCCATGTAACAGGAATTTTAGAACTTTGAGAATTTGTCTCTAGAAAGTTTCTTAGAGATCACCACAGTTAGAGTTCAGAACACTGATGTCCAAGTAAAACAACACTTACTGGCAAAATCTGGACTAAAGATATCTCAATTTTAATCCCTTGTGACCTCTGTCCTGACTTCCTCCTAGGCAATGCTGAAACAGGTTCTCCAGACTCTCTCTGGCTGTTATCCTCCTTGTTTCTGTTATACTCGCTATGTCCTGAGCCCAGAGCATCCATTTATTCTAAGTAGATGTAACCATACCCAATGTGACAGAAAGACTTTAGCACATGATTATTAAAGAATTGAATAGCAGTGCTCTCAGCTATTCTGCTGTCACTGCCTGGGACCCAGAGAAGTCCATGATTCTTCTCCTTGTGATACATTCAAGGCTGTACATACAGTCATCATCCCAGGGCTTTGGAGCAATGGACTTTGACAGGACAGGTCCTGGCTTCCTAGGTATGAGTTTGCTAAGGTCAGCTGAAGCCAAGTACCAATGCCAGAGAAGTAACATGTGAAGACAAGTCCCAGGCTCAGTCTGAAGCATTGTAACAAATTGTTAAGTAGATCATTCATAGCGTATCTATAAATCTTAAATAGAAAAAAGTTTGACATGGTGACAAAAAGCTGTTGCTTCGACTTTCGTAAATGGAGAACTAAGGATTGATAGATCAGAATCTTATTCCCACAAATGATAAATATGTATACATGGAGTTGCTGGAGAATATGTGACAGAGTTCAATCCAATTAAATTCCATAGCTTGAAGGAATGAACAGTATCTCTGTGCAAATCCTGTAAAGCCCAAAATACACCATTGGAAAGCAGAGCCTAAAGAAGAGGTCCTCATATCAACAACAAACTCTCTTCACTATATTTGACCTCATCTCTCAACACACAAAAAAAGATGAAAAACAAGACAACAAAATGCTCTCAAAGTCTTTTAACTCTCCCAAAAGCAGATGATTTAAGGGGCACTGATTTAGAGGGAAAGCAAACACCAGTTAGCCTGGCTGTATGAAATGATTAAAAAAGAAGTTAAAAAAATTCATGAGACAGAGCAATGAACAAATTGATCCATGTGGATATGTACCGGGTTCTGCCCTAGATCCCCGATCTCCCAAATGAGTGTACAGTGGAGGTTAAATAAAAAGAGACAATTGTAATGATTTCTTAGGGGCTCTGGGAGAGTCAAAACCCTTTAATTAAGCTTGAGACTCTGAAGGCTAAGACAAAGGTTTCTCTGGATCAGACTATTTTTAATAATCCAACAAGGGCAGAGAAACTGAGGAAAGTGCAGGCAAGAGCAGGACCTTGGGAGTCTTCAAAGACTTCTCCAAGTAGTAAATTATGCCAATTTAGGAGAACTGTTCTATCTCCAGGATAATATTTATGGTAGGATTGAGACTAACTACAGGAGTGAAATTCCTCCAGCAGCAGTTTCTATCTTATTAATTGGGGTTGGAGCCAAGTGTCTGTAGCTGTGGCCTTATCTTGCCCTTTGAGGTATTTCTGGCCTCATAGATTACTAAAAATCTCAGCCATGATCAGTGATTCATAGAGGTTCACTTACTATGAATCAGCTCCCATTGCCAGGCAAGGGGGCTGAGGCCTAGGACAGACACACAGATAAACTTAGAAAACCAATTAGTAAAACTTAAATCCTTCTCAGAGCCACCTTGTAGTGGTCTCCAACAGATTTGGGATAAACAGACTTAAAAAATTGGAAAAGATAATAAAAATAGTTCAACATATGAATGACAAGTGTACCAACAAAGTGCCAAAACAGAAATCCCAAAGATAAAAAATTGTGTAGAATTCATTAAGAGCAGAAATAACCAATATGAAGACAGGGTTTCAGAAATTAAGGACAAAATGGAAATACATGACAATTTATTTAGAGAAGCCTTGAAAATGATAAAAGAACAAGAAAAATTCTTCCAACAGATACTAGATGATGCTACGAAGACTAACTCAAAGAAATTAGAAGACAGCACACATATAAATAAAAAATCTGTTTACAGAGATCATCGTGGAAAACTTACCAAGTATGAAGAAAGATTTCAACATCCGTCCAGCAAAACTTATAGAACATCAAATAACTAAGATGAAGAAAGAAGCTCTCCATGACTCACGATAGTCAAAATCCCAGATGTCCAAAAAAATAAACAGAATCTTAAAAGCTGTCAGAGAAAAGCAAAAAAATCATGTTTAAATGTAGAACTTTGCCTATAATATCATCCCAGCTTGACTGCTTCTCTTTTGCTGCCCTTTTCACACCGCACCCTTACCGTTTTTCCCTGAGAGCTTGCTTTGTAAGTTGGCTATACACAAATCCTTGTCTCAGATCTTTCATGCTTGATGCAAACTAACATAAAGCATCATGTCTTAATTTATCAAGTAATATTTATTAAGCACTTATTGTGTGCCAAGCACTATGTGGCCTTGTTTACATATATTAATTCATTTTACCATCACAGCTCCATAAGTGGACAGCATTTCCCATTTTACAAATGAGAGAACTGAGCCTTAATTGCTTGCTTGAAACCACACAGCCAGTAAATGTCAGAACCAAATGTCTCTAAGTCATTTTCATAACCCTTGTGCTACATTCCTTGAGGACACATCATTTTCCCTGGCAGAGATCCAATTCACGGTTGGTCTATCTTCTATCTGAGGAAGAATATTAAAAACAAATTATTAAAGGTTCCGTGCAAAACCTAATTTTCATATATTTTATAATTTTCTCCTCCTTATCCAGAAGATCTAAATTTCTATACCTAAGAAAAAGTAGAATTATTTTCTGTAGGGAATATATAATAGCTTGTATAGTCTTTAGATAAATCCCTTGAATATTTATGGAGTGTGTGTTTTGTGATAAGCTCAGAAGATAAGAATGTTTTCTTTCTCAAGCAATCTGCCATTTGCAAAGGGGACAGACCTGTCATATAATTAAATGAGTGCTGCAATAAAAATCTATCATGGCAGGAAATGGGGAATCACAGGTTAGTGATTCCTACAGTGAGTCAGAGCTGGTGATAGATTTGAGGAGTGGTATCAGTTAATCTGGATCTTAAAGGATAGACGGAATCTCAGTATTTTATTTTATTCAAGTATTTTATCACTCTAGTCTATCTTATTACTTTATTAAGAGGAACACATGTCAGAACTGAGATTGAAAGAGTGGTCAAAATCACAGAGGTAGAACACGGCCCATATCTTGACTTCTAATTAAAATTCTACCATAAAAAACTAGACCCTGACGCACTTGCTGTGGTGGGCATGACAGCAGTACTTCTTTCTCTGACTAACTGGCAGAGTGAGCAAAACATGACTCAGTCTTATTTTACAGTTATATTGGGTAATAAAAGTACATGGAGAAAAAAAATCAGAGTAAAGGACACCTTTCCTTTGATCCTTCTTAAAATACTCCTCCTCACCTTGGACACTCTTATCCTTTTGGTTACTTCCTGAAGCAGCAGTGGAAGGCCTTTTTCATGAGTGTCTTTTCAAAGTGTGATGAAAAATAGCGAATGTTCCTGAGGAGTCTCATCCGACGGAAAGGCTGGCTTATAAAACCATTATGGTGTATCATCGTCCACTCTTTTTTTTTTAAACAGATTTGGCACCACGTGACTTTTGGTTCCTCCCCAAAGTCAAAATGTCCAAAAAAGACAAACATTTTAAACTTCTTTAGGACACCAGGCCAGCCAGACAGTACAACTAGAGGCATTCAGAAAAACACTTCGCAGCATTGCTTTGGAAAGTGGCAAGAATGATAGGAAAAGGATGTTCAAAGCAAGGAGGAGTATTTTTATTTTAAAAACAAAGCAACAACAACAATAAAACAGATAAAATGATGATACAGAGTTTCATAACAAAACAATAGAAAATTAATAGTTGATATATTGTGTACTGTTATCTTCAAAGTAGTTGTTCAGCTTACAAGATTTAATCATGAAAAAATTGATCAATCAAACATTGAAAGCACAAACTAGTCTTTTTGATGAACTAACAGAGATTAGTAGCATATCTTGTACACACTCACATACACACATACACATAATCTTTTCCTTTCTTTTTCTCCTTTCCCCTATCCCAGTTCTTTCCTTGTGAGCACTTTGTTTACTTTTCATTTTCACAATATCTACTGTACATTTTGGATCTTATTTACTCTTTCAGTTTTTTTATATTAGAGAGACAATACAATATTTACACATGGGAGTCTGATTTATTTCACTTATGAGTTTGGTCTCGAGTTGCACCCATTTACCTTTAAAAGTCTCAAGCTTATCCTTCTTTATAGCTAAGTAATACTCCATTGTATAAAAACATTACATCTTTTTTATCCATTCCACAGTCGATGGCATTTGTGTTGTTTCCAAGATTTAGCTATTGCAAACTGTGCTGCTATAAACATGGATGTACATATATCACTGTAGCATGATGTTTTCAGTTCTAGGAAAATAACCAGAAGGGGAATAGCTGAGTTGAATGGAACCTCTAATCCTAGTTTTTTAAGGAATTTCTATACTTATTTCCATGGTGGTTGCACCAGTCTACACTCCCACCAACAATGGAGAAGGGTTCCCTGCACCCCCAGTCCTGCTAGCATTTGTTATTGATTGATTTCTTGATACATCCATTCTTTCTGGAATGTTGTTGTCAGTGTTGTTTTACTACATTTCTCAAATTACCAGTGATATTGAACATTTCTTCATGTATTTATTTGCCATTTGTTTTTATTCATCTGAGAAGTGTATGTTCAACTCAGATGGCCATTTTTGGATTGAATCTTTGAATTTGGGGGACCTGATTTTTTTCAATTCTTTATATGTTCTAGATAGAAATCCTTTGTCTGAGTGAATTGGCTAAATTTTTTTCCCATTCTATTGGTTTTCTTTTCATTCTGTTGGTGGTTTCTTTTGATATGCAAAAACTTTTAGTGACATGAGATCCCAGTTGTTGATTTTCCGAAGTACTTCCTGTGCAGTTTGTGTTTTGTTCATGAACTCTTTGCCTACCCCTCTGTTTTCAAGATTTCTACCTACCTTTTTATCCAATGGACATAATGTTTCTATTTTAATATTTTGATCTTTGACCCATTTTGACTTTAGTTTAGTGCATGGTGATAGATGTGGTTTTAGTTTTAGTCTGTAGCATGGGGAAAGCCAATCTTTCCAGCATCATTTATTCAAGAGATTATATCTTTCTTCTAGCAAACATGCTTGGTTTCTTTGTCAAAGACAAGGTGACTGTGTTTGTAGTTATGTCTATATCTTCTAATCTGTTCTACTGATCCTTAGGTCTGTTTTTTTTGGCCAATACCATGCTGATTTTATCACAGTGGCTTTGTAGTATAACTTCAAGTCTGAAATTGCAGTGCCTCCAGCCTTTCCTTTATTGCCCAGAAATGCCTTTGCTATTCTAGGTGTCTTTTATTTCTAAATAAAGTTTAGGAATGTTTTATCTACATCTGTGAGATATATTAGTGGTATTTTGATTGGGATTGCACTAAATCTGTACAACAGTGTTGGGAGAGTATGACCATTTTCACAGTGTTGGTTCTTTTTATCAAAGAATAATGGATCCACTTTATGATACCTTCTTCAATCTCCTTTTTAAGAGTACTATAGTTTTCGATATATAGATCTTTTACAACCTTTCTTAGATTGATTCCTAAGTATTTCATTTTTTGGATATTGTTATAAAAAGTGTTACTTTAATAACTTCTCTCTCAGTGAGTTTGTTGTTTGTGTATAACAATGCTATTGGTTTCTGAGTGTTGATTTTGTATCCAGCTATGTTGCTGTATTTGCATATTAATTGTAGTAGTCTTTTGGCATTTTGGGGGTCTTCTATGTATAATATCATGTCATCTGCAAATCATGATAATTTAACTTCTTCCTTTCCTGTCCTTATTCATTTTATTTCTCTCTCTTGTCTAATTGCTCTGGCCAATGTTTCCAGAACTATATTGAATAGGAGTGGCGATAGTGGATATTCTTGTCTTGTTCCAGATTTTAGAGTGATAGTTTCAGTTTTGTTCATTAAGTATGATGTTTGCTATTGGTTTGTGATAGATGGCTTTTATCAGATTGAGATAATTACCTTATATTCCAATCTTCTGTAGGGTTTTTTTTTTATCATGAAAGAGTGATGCCTTTTCTGCACCTATTGAGATGATCATGTGATTTTTGTCTATGACTGTTGATATGGTGGTTACATTCATTGATTTGTATATGCTGAAACATTCCTGCATTCTTGGGATGAGTCATTCTTTGTCATGGTATATAATTTTGATGGTTTTTTTAATGTAAAGAGAAAAAAAACAGAAAAAAGAAATATTACAGAATTTCAAGAAAAGAAGACACAGTAAAAAATCACTAGTTGATAAATTACATATTGTTCTTTTAGAAATAGTTTTTCTAAAAGAAAAACTTTGCTATTCTAGGTTTCTTCTGTTTCCAAATGAATTTTAGTAGTGTTTTCTCTAGATCTGTGAGGTATGTCAATGGTATTTTGATTGAGATTGTGTTAAATCTGTATAACTGTTTTGGGAGTATGGCCATTAAGTTACAAAATTAAAGCACATGAAGTGGACAATCAAGCAGTGAGAGTACAAAGAGATCTGTTCAACAATCCAACAAGAACCTAGACAATATGTTTATCAACCCTACAAACCTATACATACATGCAGCTATATCTTTTATAGTGCTTCCTATTTCCTCTTTTTTTACAATAGCAATTATACATTTTAAAAATTTTATTTAAAGAGAAGAAAAGCAGAAAAAAGGGGAGCAACAATACAGAATTCTAAAAGAAAGAAAGAAAAAAAAGGAAAATGAGAAAAACCTATCAAGAAATCACTAGTTTATAAATTACACATTGTCATCTTGGATGTAGTTGTTCAAGTTACAAAGTTCAAGGGTATATTGTAGACATTCAAACAGTCAGACTACAAATAGTTCTGCTCAAAGATCCAACAAAGATTCAGCAATATGGTCATCTATTTTACACACTCAAACATACATGCAGTTATATCCCTTAGAGCACTTTCTTTTCCTCTTTTTTTACAATAGCAATTATACATTTTGGTTTTATGACACTTGTAGTTCTTATTTACTTTTTACATTAGAGATACAATATGATATTTATAAATATGATTCTTATTTATTTCACTAATGAGCATAGTCTCAAGTTGTCTCCATTTACCTATGAAGGCCTCAAGATCATTCTTTTTTATAGCTGAGTAATATTCCATTGTATAAAAATGCCACACCTTTTTCATCCACTCTGCAGTAACTGGGCATCTTGATTGTTTCCAGGATTTTGCTATCACAAATTATGCCGCTATGAACATGGGTGCACATATATCACTGTGATATGAACTTTTCAGGTCTTCTGGGAAAATACCCAGGAGGGAATAGCTGGATTGAATGGGGCTTCCAATCCTAGTCTTCTGAGAATTCTCCATATGGTTTTCCATAATGGTTGCACCAGTCTACATTCCCACAAACAGTGGAGCAGTGTTCCTTTTTCCCCGCAGCCTCACCAACATTTGTTATCAGTTGATTTCTTGACGGCAGCTATTCTTTCCAGAGTGAGGTGAAATCTCAATGTAGTTTTAATTTGCATTTCTCGAATAACTAGTGATGGTGAACATTTCTTCATATATTTACTTGCCATTTGTATATCATTCTGTGAGAACTGTGTGTTCATCTCAGATGCCCATTTTTGGAAAGGGTCTTTGAACTTGGGGGGCTTGATGTTTTTCAATTCTTTATATGTTCTGGACACAAGTCCTTTGTCTGAGGGGTTGCTGGCTAAAATTCTTTCCCACTTTGTAGGTTTTCTTTTCACTCTGTTGGTGATTTCCTTTGAAATGCAGAAAATTTTCAATAATACAAGATCCCATTTGTTGATTCTTTGAAGTGTTTCCTGTGCAGTTTGCATTTTGTTCATGAATTCTCTGCTTATGCCTATGTCTCCAAGATTTCTACCTACCTTGTCTTCCAGTAGGTTTAGTGTTTCTGTTTTAATATTTAGGTCTTTGATCCATTTAGACTTTAGTTTTTTGCATGGTGATAGGCTTGGATCTAGTTTCAGTCTTCGGCATGTAGAGAGCCAATTTTTCCAATACCATTCATTTACTGAAGAGGCTGTCCTTCTTCCAGTGGACATATTTAGCCCCTTTGTCAAATACCAGGTGGCTGAGTGTCTTTGTAGTTGTGCTTGCATCTTCTAATCTGTTCCATTGATCCTCAGGTCTATTTCTTTGCCAGTACCAAGCTGATTAGATCACTGTGGCTTTCTAGTACTGTTTCAAGTCAGGAATTGAGATGCCTCCTGCCTTGCTTTTGTTGTCTAGAATTGCCTTTGCTATTCTAAGTTTTTTCTGCTTCCAAATGAATTTTAGTAATGTTTTCTCTAGATATGTGAGGTATGTCAATGGTATTTTGATTGGGATTGTGTTAAATCTGTGTAACAGTTTTGGGAGTATGGCCATTTTCACAATGTTGGTTCTTCCTAACCAAGAGCAAGTAATATCCTTCCATTTTCTAATATCCTCTTCAATCTCTTTTTTTCAGTGTAGTATAATTTTCAGCATATAAGTCTTTTACAGTTTTAGTTAGATTGATTCCTAAGTATTTCATTTTTTTAGATGTTATTGTAAAGGGCGATATTTCCATAATTTCTCTCTCAGTGAGTTTTTTGTTTGTGTTCAGGAATGCTATTGAGTTTTGAGCATTGACTTTGTATCCAGCTACACTGCTGAACTTGTTTATTACCTCTAGTAGTCTTTTAATGGAGATTTTTGGGTCTTCTATATAGCGTATCATGTCATCTGCAAATAGTGATAATTTAACTTCTTCCTTTCCTATCTTTACTCCTTTTATTTCTCTCTCTTGTCTGATTGCCCTTGCTAGTGTTTCCAGAACTTTATTGAAAAGGAGTGGTGATAGTGGACATCCTTGTCTTATTCCTGATTTTAAAGTGAAAGCTTTCAGGTTTTGTCCATTTAGTATAATGTTGGCTGTTGGTTTGTCATAGATGGCCTTTATAAGGTTCACGTAGACACCATGTATTCCTAGTTTCTGAAGGGTTTTTATCATGAACATGTGTTGGACTTGTCAAAAGCTTTTTCTGCATCTATTGAGATGACCATGTGGTTTTTGTTTTTGGCTCTGTTGATGTGGTGCATTACATTTATTGATTTGCATATGTTAAACCATCCCTGCATTCCTAGAATGAACCCCACTTGGTTATGATATATAATTTTCTTAATGATTTGCTGCATTCTATTTGCCATTTTTTTTTTGTTGGGAATCTTTGCATCAATGTTCATTAGTGAGATTGCCCTATAGTTCTCTTTTTTGGTTGGATCTTTCCCTGGGTTTGGTATCAGAGTAATACTTGCCTCCAGGAATGATTTAAGGAGGATTGCTTTCTTCTCAATTTCATTGAAGAGTTTAAGGGGTATTGGCATCAAATTTTCTCTAAATTTCTTGTAGAATTCAGCTGTGAATCCATCAGGACCTGGGCTTTTCTTTGTTGGTAAGTTTTTAATTACATTTTCAATTTCAATAGCTGATATTGGGTTGTTCAAAATTGCTATATCTTCTTGGTTGAGCTTTGGTAGTTCATATGTTTCTAGAAATCTGTCCATTTCCTCTGTGTTTTTCACTCTGTGTGAGTAGAGATTTTCAAAGTAGGTATTTATCATCTTGAATTTCCATGGGATCTGTAGTAATTTCTCCCTTTTCAGTTCTTATTGTATGAATTTTGGTTTTTTTCTTTCTTTCTCTTGATAAGGTTAGCTAAGGGTCTGTCAATTCTGTTTATTCTCTCTAAAAACAGCTTTTTGATTCATTAATTCTTTGTATTTTTTTTAGTTTCAATTACATTGATTTCTGCTCTAATCTTTACAATTTCCTCTCTTCTATAAGATTTGTGTTTAGCTTGCTTTTCTTTTTCTAGAGGCTAGAGATGGAGCATTAGGTTATTTATTTGTGCTCATTCTGTTTTCTTGATATGACAATTTATTGCTATATATTTCCCTCTTAAGACCACTTTCATTACATCCCACAGATTACAGTATGTTGTTTCTATATTTTCATTGAATTGTAGGAATTGCTTTATGTCTTCTTTAATTTCATCTGTAGCCCCCTGGTTGTTCAAAAGGCTGTTCTTTAATTTCCATGTATCTATGCAGGTTTTACAATTTATTTTACCATTAATTTCTAATTTCAGTGCACTATGGTCAGATATTATGCATGGTATGATTTCAATACCTTTGCATTTACCTAAGAATGTTTTATGGGATAGTATATGGTCTATTTTGGAGAATGTCCCGTGCAGCTGAGAAGAATGTGTATTCTGATGTGGTTGGGTGGAACACTCTGTAAACGTCTACTAAGTCCAATTGCTCACAGGTATGATTCAGTTCTGTTATTTCTTTGCTGACTTTTTGTCTAGTTGGTCTATCTCTTTGTGACAATGGGTTGTTAAGGTCACCTGTTATAACTGTGTTCTTGTGTATTTGGTTTTTCATGTCCATTAGTATCTGTCTTATATATTTGGGTGTTCCTTTATTTGGTGCATATATATTTATAATTGTTAGTTCTTCCTCTTGACTTTTTCCACTAATGAGTATGTAGTGACTTTATCTCTTTTAATCATTTTAGGTTTGAAGTTCACAATGTCTGCAAATAGAATAGCTACTCCTGCTTTTTTTCTGGGTTCCTGTTGCATGGAATATTATTTTTCATCCTTTGACTTTTAATCTATGAGTTTCCTTTTGGGTCAGATGTGTTTCTTGTATACAGCATATTGTGGGATCCTGTTTCTTGATCCATTCTGTCAATCTATTTCTTTTTATGGGTAAATTGAGGGCTATTACATTTATGGATATTACTGATATGTACTGGCTCAGCTTTACCATGTTATGTTCCAGTTGTTTCTCTCTGCTTTTCCCCTTATTTAATTGCTTATCCTACCTAATGGTTTCTTTCTGTTATTGTTTTGGGGATTGTGGTCATTTTTATCTCTGTCTAGTATATCTTTCAGTACTCTTTCTAGGGTTGGTTTGGTGGACATGAATTTCTTCAGTTGTTCTTTGTCATGGAAGTACCTCTTTTCTCCATTAAATTTGAATGAAAATTTTGCTAGGTACATCAGTCTGGGTTGAAGGTTGTTTTCTTTCAGGGCTTGAAATACCTCACTCCAAGCTCTTCTTGACTTGAGGGTTTGTGCTGAAAAGTCTGCTGTGAATCTAATGGGCTTTCCTTGTAGGTGAGTTATGTCTTTTCTCTGACAGCTTTTAATATTCTGTTTTTATGCTGTATGTCTGAGATCTTAATTATTATGTGTCTGGGTGTGGATTTATGTTGATTGTGACTGTTTGGTGTTCTATATGCCTCACTTATCTGCATATCAGATTCTTTCCCCATGTTTGGGAAATTTTCTGCTATTATTTCTGCAAATACTTTATGTATGTCATTTGCCTGGACTCCTGTATCTTCACTAATGCCCATTATTCTTATATTGTTGCTCTTGGCATCATCATGAAGCTTCTGGATTGTCATTTCATGCTGCTTTGTTATTTTTAAAAGTTTTATCCTTTCCTGATCACTAATTTTGATCCTGTCCTCAAGGTCCTAAATCCTATCCTCAGCTTCCTTTAGGCGGTTTTGCATGCTTTCAATAGAATTTTTTTGTTTCTTGGATGTCTCTTTGAGTTTGTTTCATGAATTCTGGTTGCTTTCTATATTGTTCATTCAAAGTTTCAATCAGTTTCCCATGCTCTTGTACTTTTTTCTCTATTTCTTCTTTAGCTGCACTCAACAACTCCTTTACTAAAGCTGTTATTTCTATCTTTACATGGGAGGGTACTTCTAATTTGATTTCTCTATAGCCTGATGGAGTTGTTTTTTTTATTTTACTCACTATTGTTTCAGAGATTCATGGTGTGTTACTTTTGGGGTCCTCTATTTCAATGTCTACTATGCTTGCTTCTGGTGAACTATATGTTTGATGCTGCATTTTGCTTTATTGTTTTGTCATTTTCACTCTGCCTGATGTTTTCTATGTGTAGGAGGGGTCACACACACTCTTTTCAGACTCACCAAAGTCTTACAGTTAGTTGGAGGGGGTTTTACTACTGACCCTATTTATCCACTGTACACCTCTATTTTAGGGGCACACTCACCACACTGATACAGTTAATCCACTGTAGTCCAATATTCACCACCTGGGAGCAATGTTCCAAATTTTTTCACATAACTAGAGCCTGCTGTGGTCTTCTGATGTTACAGGTGGGAAGGCAGGCCCAGCAGAAGCAGTCCAGGGCAGTGGGCTTCCGAGATGTTCCAGGTGGCAGGGTGCACCCACAGGAGAGGTTCCAGGTAGCTTACACCTGAGGCAGGCTTTCTGGATGTTCCCAGTGGCAGGTGGGCCCATGGTGGAGGTTCCAGGCAGCTTACACCTGATGCATTCTTCTGCTATATTCCCAGTGGCAGGGTGGGCCCCAATCTTGATGTTTTGATGTATTCTATTTGCTAGTAGTTTATTGAGAATTTTTGCATCTATGTTCTTAAGGAAGATTGTCTTGTTGTTTTCCTTTTTGGTTGGGTCTTTATCTGGTTTTGGTATCAGAGTAATACCAAAATGAGATAGATACTCCACAGTGAGTTGGGGAGAACTACTTCCTTTTCAATTTCATTAAAGAGTTTGAGGAATATTGATGATGAATCTCTAAATTTCTTGTAGAATTCTGCCATGAATCCATCAAGACCTGGACTTTCATTTGTTGATAAGTTTTCAATTACATTTTCAGTTTTAGTAACTGATATTGTGTTATTCAAAATTTTTTATATCTTCTTGATTCAGTTTTGGTAATTCATATGTTTTGAGAAATCTATCCATTTCTTCTATCTGAGTAAAGATTTTCAAAGTAGGTATTCATGATCTTCTGAATTTCTACAGGATCTGAAGTAGTTTCACTCTTTTCATTCCTCATTGCATGAATTTGAGTGTTTTCTTTCCTTTTCTTGATAAGATTGGTTAGGGGTTTATTAATTTTATGTATTCTTTCAAAGAACCAGCTATTCAATTCATTAATTCTTTGTATCATTTTCTTAGTCTGAATTGCATTAATTTCTGCTCTGATATTTATAGTTTCATTTCTTCTATGAGATTTGGCCTTGACTTTCTCATCTGTTTCTAGAAAGTTGAGGTGCAGCATTAGGTTATTTGTCTTGTTTTGTTTTCCTGATGTGATAATCCACTGCTGTATATTTCCCTCTTTAGACTGATTTATTAGCACCCCAAATGTTCCAGTATGTTGGATCAGCATTTTAATTTCATTGCAGATATTGTTTAATTTCTCTTTAATGTCATCTGTAATTCATTGTTTGTTCATGAGGGTGTCATTTAATCTCCATGTATTTATGTAGTTTTTGTAGTTTCTTTTGCCATTAATTTCCAATTTCTGTGCACCATGGTCAGATAATATACATGGGATAATTTCACTTCCTTTGCATTTAGTTAAGCATGTACTATGGGCCAGTGTATAGTCTATTGTAGAGAATGCCCCATGTGCAACTGAGAAAAATGTGTATTCTGATGTTGTTGGATAGGGCACTCTGTAACTGTCTATAAAGTCCATTTGTTCACAGGTTTGATTGAGTTCTATTATTTCTTTGCTTACTTTTTGTTTAGTTGATCTATTTCTTTGTGACAGTAGGGTATTAAGGTACCTGGTATAATTGTTTTATTGTGTATCTGATTTTTCATGTCTATTAGTATTTATCTTATATAGTTGGGTGTTCCCAAATCTGGTGCATATATATTTTTTGTTTTTATATTTTCCTCTTGAATTTTTTCTCTAAAAAATACATAGTGGACTTCTTTTTCTCTTATGATCACTTTTGGTTTGAAATTCAAGTTGTCCACAAACAGAACAGTTACCTGCTTTCCCCCTTCATTCAATTGCTTTCCCTGTCTGGTGGTTCCTTTCTGTTGTTGTTCTGGGAATTGTGGTGATTTTTTTAAATCTTTTTTTTTTTTTTTTTTTGATACTGGGGATTGAACTCATGACCTCATGCTTACCAGGCAAACACTTGAGCTGTTGAGCTAAATCCCTGGCCCAATTGTGGTGATTTTTATCTCTATCTAGAATATCTTTCAATATTCTTTCTAGGGTTGGTATTGTGGACATGGAATTCTTCAGTTGTTCTTTGTCATGGAAGTTTCTAATTTCTCCATGAATTTTGAAAGATAGTTTTTCAGGGTACATCAATCTGTGTTGTAAGATGTTTTCTTTGAGGACTTCAATCACTTTATTCTAAGCTCTTCTTGACTTCAGAGTTTGTGTTGAGAAACTAGCCATCATTCTAATGGATTTTCCTTGGTAGTGATCAGTTTCTTTTCTCTAACAACTTTAAATATTCTGTTTTTGTGCTGAATTTTTAGGATCTTGATTATAATATATCTGGGTGTAGATTATTCTGGTTATAGTAGTTTGGAGTTGTATATGCCTCACTTATCTATGTAGCAAATTCTGTTTCCATGCTTGGGAAATTTTCTGCTATTACTTCTGCAAATAGTTGTATTTAATGTCATTTGTGTTGACTCCTGCATTTTTATTGACACCTATCAGTCTTGGAGCTGTTAAATAGGTATTTCTTGATCCCTTTTTATTTTTAAGAGATCTTTCCTTCATGTTTGCCAGCTACTTTCCTGTTTTCAAAGTGTGACAGTCTATCTTCAGTTTTATTCCAGCAGTTTTGCCAAATTTCAATGGAATTTTAAATTTCCTGGATATCTCTTTGAATTTGTTTCATGCATTGTTTCTTTCCTACAGCATTCGTTCAAGGTTTCCATCATTTTTCCATGCTCCTGTACATTTTTATATATATCTTCTCTAGCTATGCCGAGCAATTCCTTACTTAAGGTGGTGATTTCATTTTTAACCTGAGAGATTATTTCTGATCTGATTTCCTGTATACCCTCATAAATTTGTTTTTTATTTCACTTGCTATCTTTTCAGAAATTTCAGGTGCATGGCTTTCAATGTCTTCTATTTCTATGTCTTCTGTACTCGTTCCAAATGGGCTAGGGGCTTGAGATTGAATTTTATTTTTTTAATTTTATCATTTTTTTCCTCTTGGTTAATATTTTGGTCTCTTCAGTGAGAGTAGTCTTCACTGTCCATCATGTATGTCAGATTCCTTCTGTTTCTGACATTCACTCAGTTGCTCAGTCTTACAGCTTAGAGGAGGGGCCAATCATCTGAATTCCTCCTATGATGCCAATTGGGTGAGCCCTATATTGTTTCTAGGCTAACTAACCCAGGACTATTGATGTGAACCAAACCTTAGCTCATACTGTTACTGCAGCTTCAGACTTTTCCAAGCCACCAGACCCACCTATCCATGATGTATGCCCCAGCCAGGGTCCTGTGTCACTGGGGGTCTTGCAGGCCAAGCTGGGTTCCTCTGGGTAAGGGGAGCCTTCACCAGTGCTCTCAGCAGCCCATTTGGGGTCCTCTGTACCAAGGAAGGACTCACTCATGCTCTTGAAAGTCCACCAAAGCCCTTTGGGAAGGGGCAGGAGTTGCTGAGACTTCTGCCAACTCTCTGAGGTCCCCTGCATTGAGGGGGATCTCACCCATGCTCT
Source organism: Hydrochoerus hydrochaeris (assembly GCA_004027455.1). Classification (NCBI taxonomy): domain Eukaryota; kingdom Metazoa; phylum Chordata; class Mammalia; order Rodentia; family Hydrochaeridae; genus Hydrochoerus; species Hydrochoerus hydrochaeris. The sequence goes on along the minus strand of PVLA01006644.1, from coordinate 81,858 downwards.
TGCCTACCTGCCAAGGTCCTCCAGGTGAGGGGGGGGTTGCTGAGCTCCCACCAGCTGCTGAGGTCATCTGGTTGGAGAGGAGGGGTAGTCGATGTTCCCACCAACTGCTGAGGTCTTCTGAATGGGGGAGGGGTGACTTCTGCTCCTGTTCACTGCTGAATTCCTGGTGAGGTGGAGAGGTGGCCAATGATCCCGTTGGCTGCTGAGGTCCTCTGAGTGAGGGGCAGTATGTTGAGGAGGATTAATGGCATTGTGTCTTCTACTGCAAGCATTTTTTAAACATTTAAACATCATTCATAGTTTCTTTTAATCATACTTCATACTGTAACATGATATAAGCATAAATAAAAGGGAGTGGATTATAATAATTGAATATGAGTTAGATATGTACTTCATTGGTACTGCACTTGCTTAACTTGCATGAGGCCCTGGGTTCTATTGGACTTCACAGAACATTTATGTCAAGCAGTAATTGCTTATATTCGTAGCTATTCATAGCTATATCAAAAATTGAAATTTCAAGTTTTCAAATGTTTCTAATATGTAGGTGAGAAGTTGAAAATGTTAAAGACAACACAGGGTAAAGGAGAGTGATTTCTAACCCATGAATGTAGTGCCCCAGGAAACTCAAATTTACTGAAATGGGAATTCATATCAATGTGCATATGTGCACTCATTTTCCCAGCTAATGATGCAAGAATTTTTATCTTGTAGGACAGAAATAAGACAAAGCAGTTGAGAGCACAAGGGTTCAAAGTTTTGCTGTTTGAGTTCAAACATCATCTTCATCACTTAGGTTGTAGATGAACATAGTTAACTTCCCTGTTCCTTAATTTTCTCAGTGGAGTGGAGATAATAAAATTTATGAGTCTTCAAACACTTGTAAGATATAAGGGAATTAAATGTAGAGTACTTACGCTACTGTTTGATAAGGGATAAGTGCTCAGCAAATATCAGTGGGCACTATTTTGTACATGAATCAGGAAAGTATATTCTGACTCATTTACATTTAAAAACTTAGTGAATTATTTCTGCAAAAGCTTGATATTAACGTCTGTTTGGTTTCTGTATGTCAGGAGTTTGGAAGTTACCACCTGCTCTAGTAAGTAATTCATTAAACAGACTGGGAAAATCAGTAACTCTTCTTAGATATATAACACAGAGGAGAACACGGGGAAACCCCTGTCCCCAAGAAAAGAAGGACAGACTGGAGGGCAAAGGAAGTCTTTATCAGGGAAGAACTGTGAGCATAAACCACTATGGGAACCCATGCCAAGACAGGTAATTCTAAACTGTGATTTCTGAAGTTGTAGAGGTTTATTGTGGACAAGGCTGAGAATGTAAAACTCCAGGGTGACCTAGTCATGAGAGATTCAACGCTTTTGTGAGTTTTATCTTGAAGATTGTAACCAAATTCTAGTAGTGAATACTGGACACACACACAAAAAAAATCTTATGTTTCCAGTAGGGGGAGGGAAAGCAGAACTATTTTGAAATATTCCAGAGAAGAAAATTCTTAACAAAGACTACCTTTAGAAGAAACTAATTAACCAGAGACTAACCTGCTTAAAGTTTACCAAAGCCTGACCTGGGGAAAGGAACTCTTTGGAACTATAGTCCAAGGGAAATGCCCAATCCAGGGAATGGAGAAGACAAATGCTAAAACCAGGTCACCCAAGTCATCTTGTCCCACCTAAGGAGGGAGAAAAAAAACTTGAGATATTCATGTGATAGACACAGTTCAGAGGCATAAACAGGCTTACTTATAGGTAAAATCTATTTTTAAGAATATAGAACATCTTTTTCCCTTTAGACATACCTTACTGATTCATAAATGAATATCCATCTCCTCCTATTTCTTTTATGTAGTACTTCAGGTCCAGCTCTTATGAAAATATTACAAAGCATATTACAAGTCATAAGATAATTTCATGTAGCAGAGAAAGCATCAGAACTACACATGACAGAAATATTGAAATTGTCAGACTAGGAATTTAAAACAACAGTGATTAGTGTACTGTAGGCTCCAATGAATAAGATAGACAATATGTGCAGATGAACAACATAATCAGAATGGAAGTTCTAAGAAAGAATAGAAAAGAAATGGCTAGAGATTAAAAAAAACATGGTAACTGAAATAAAAATGCTTATTAATCGACTAAAAAAAAAACATAAAACGAAAACTACTGAGTGAAGAGTCTCTGAGTTCAAGATTATATGAATACAAACTTCCCAGACTGAAAACCAAATATAATGAAGACTAAAAACATAACAAAAAAAAAACACAAAAAACAGAATATCTAAGTACTGCTGGGTGTGTTTGTAATCCCAGTACTCGACAGAATGAAGCAGGAGGATTGTCATGAATTTAGGACCAGTCTGGACTACAGAATCAGTTCAAGGCTAGTCTGAACTACATAGAGAAACCCAGTCACTAAAAAGAAAGAAAAAAAGAACAAACAAAAAGATATCCAAGTACTATGTGACAACTATAAAACTAAACATACCGATATGGTGCTATACAATCCAAATATTTGGCATTCTAAAAAAGCCAAAATTTTTGAGAAAGTAAAAACATTAGTTGTTTCCAGATTTGAGTTAAGGGAAGAATGAATAGACAGAAGATTTTTAGGGCACTGAAAATATTCTTTACGATACTATAATGGTGGACACATGCCTTTATTCCTCCTTATTCTTCATATCTTACTAATTTTTTATCACCATTAGTACCCCTACCCTACACATATTTATGAGAGTGACTTCATTTATAAAATTTGACTAATAGTAGCTTAATCAAGCATAGGTGTATTCTCCCTACAAGGTAGCCCAGGGATGGTGGAGTGGCTTAACAATGACATCAAGGTTGCTGGTTCTTTCTCTTTTTACCTCACCAACCTTGGATTGGAGAATTTTTCCTCATGGTCACAGAGGACCACAGCAGTCACAGGCCCTGAGTGCATGCTACTAAGCAGAGGAAAATGGTGAGCCCAACAATGTCTGCTCCTTCATTAGAAAAGGGAAACTTTTACAAAAATCCTCAGAAGATTTCAATTTCCACTCTGGAATTGCATTTTGTTCAAGTGTCTTTTAATTTTTTTGTAAATGCCTGTGTTGTTGCTTATAAATTGCCTACGGCAAGTAGTTTTACTGCTAGTATTTAGAACCCTTAGATAGTGACTATTCTCAGAGGTGTCTTCCAGGTGTAGCTGGCTTTTGGGTCTGAGCCTGTTGCAAGACCCTCCCTCTTCAATTTACTGGAGATGAAAAGTTGCTGCCTACTTGGGTCAGGGTCTGGTTCATTGGTACTAGCCTGTAGTATTTTTTATGACCTTTACGCAATCTCAGTTTTGGTGTACCAGAAAGAGTAACTGGTTAGAACAATTATGTCACTATGTCTAAGGTGGTACCATCAGCAATAATCTCATCAAACACAATGTAGAAAATTAAAACTGAGATAACTATTAATTTGCCTCCTTCAACCATATGAATTAGATTTGTCATTATGTAATGAAATCTAGGTTGAACTTGTATGCAGTAATAAGCCTTCATTATAGAGCTTTTATTTTCAGGGAAGAAAATCTAAAAAGGGTTAAGGGGAGAAAGAGAGAAATAAAAGAAGAGAAAGAGATTAGAAGTAAGGCTGGTGGACAAAGGAATATCATGCAAACTTCGGGAGACTAGTGAAACAGATGGTAGGGAAAGAGAAAAGAAGGAATTAAAACCAGGAACAGAACAGAACAGAATGACATCAACAGCAACAAACTAGAAACCATGTTCACACTCACATAAAAACTAGGACAAACAATGAAGAAAAAACAAAACAAAACAAAAAACACAAAAGTGAGAAACACCGAAGAGGAAAAAAATGCGAAAAGAAATTCCACTTCAAAGTGTATCTCTGTTGTCACAGGTAGTAGAGTTGATTAGCCCCAGCAAGCCAGCTGCAGCTTTACGGTAGGGTAGTGGATAATCCTAGAGAACCTGCACCTTTTGTTCCACTGAAAGTCAGGCTAGTTTCTGGCCATGAGGCAGGAACTAGACTCCTTTAACCTGCCACAGTCTACGTGCCTCCTGCTGGCTTGAACTTGGCTCCCTGCTGACTTGAACTTGTCTCCATGATTTCTTGCTGACTTAAACTCAGTTCCCTGACCCTGACACTGGGAGCTGTTAGATGGATCCAGCAGTTGGTCTAAATTTTGAGCTCAAATGTCTCCTTTCCAAGTGACTTTTGACCAGTTACCCTCTTCTGGGTCACATCTGAACTCGAATAACTCACCAGCCAGTGCAATATGCAGTGTCCACCAACTGTTCTGTTCCACTGGTGCATTTCTCAGTGGATGCCTCTGGGGCACTAATAGTCACTGTAGGTCTGCGGTTCGCACTGCCTTTCCCACACAGTAATTTTGGGCTCAGAGAAAAAGCACTGCCTTCCAGTTTCTCCTTCTTTACTGAAGTCTTTCTTTTTGATTTCCATGTAGGCTTCAATTTTTTCTTTAGATGCTTCCTAGGACCCGTCTCCCTCCTTCTTCTCCTCCTCACATTACTGCATTCTAGTGTTTGCACACCAAATCTTGAGAACCTCTTTTTTTGCTGCTTACCACTCTGCCATCTTCCTGGTCTAAGGTTTAATGCCATTAAACTGTGCACTTAAAATGATTTAAAAGATAATTTTTTATATATATTCCAACATAATGAAAAAAATCAAGAAGGTGAGGAGATGGAAGGTTTAACATCTTGGTCTTCCCTGACATTTTCCTGTCAATGAGTTTGGCACTCTTTATTTTGCTGTCATTGCCTAAATTGCTATCAGGTACTCAAACTCCAATAGCTCAACATACATTTGTTAAACCTATACTCACTATGAATGAGACATTGTGGTTCAGTCTTAGAGATACAAAAGCAAACTAAATATAGCCTTTGACTTTAGTGAGGTCACAGATTAATATGGAAAACACACATGGCGATAAATGTAACTTAGTGCAATTCAACATATAATGTTACAGTTTGGGTATTAAATGGCCTCTCAAAGGCCATGTGGTTAAGGCTTGGTGAATAGCCTGAGGAGCCATTGGGAGATGGTGGAACTTTTAAAATGTGGGGTCAGGTAGAAGGAAATTAGGTCACTGGGCTATGCCCTTGAAAGAGATGTCACTCTGGTCCCTTGCCCTCTCTCTCTTTGCTTCCTGGCTGCTGTGGTGTGAGCAGTTTTGCTTCACCACGCACTCCCTGCCATGATGTTCTACCTCAGACTCCATCTTGTGTGGATCAGAATTCCATTCACATCTTTTTCCTTCAGCCTTCCAGCAGCCTTTTTCCAGGTGTTTATATGCACAGATCCTCCTGCTTATCTTTACTGTCCTTCCCATTAGCAGAAGAAACAGGGAAAAAAAATGGAAACAAAAACAAAGGTAGTAATCAAGTCTGCAAGTTTGAAATCCCACAAGTGACATTTTACTATCTAAAAAGATTTAAAAGAGTTTTTTTTTTTTTTGAAATGGCTTCAGGAAACTCCTTTGAAAGTCTAAAAATGTATGCATTGAATCATCCCCCCCAAATTTATAGGTTAAATTTAAACACTTAATACCTCAGAATATGTTTTATTTGGAAATAGGGCCATTACAGATATAATTAATTAGGATACAATCATATTAACGTGGGGTGGGGATATTCCAGTATGATCATATCCTTATATAAAGGAAAATTTTAGACAAAGACCTTCAAAAAAGAAAAACACTTATGAAAATCTGGAGATGGAAGACAGAATGATGTATCAACAGGCCAATGAATGCTGAAGGTTGTTGGCAAACCAGAAGATTCAAGAGAGGACATGGAACAACTTCACAGCCTTGAAAGTATAGAAACACTGGGCTGGGGTTTTAGGTCAGCAGCACCAGCACCTGCCTGGCATGCATGAGATCATGTGTTTGATCTCCTGTACCAGAAAGAAAAAAAAAAAAGTTACAAACCCTGCTCAACATTGCACCTTGGACTTCTAGCCTTCAGTCCTAAAACCATGCAATTTCTTTTATACAGTTTGTGATACTACTTTGCTAGGCAGCCCTAGAAAGATAATACGAGGATCAAACTTTTGCTCCCTCATTGCTCTTTAAAATTTTTAGCCAGTTTTTAAAAATTGGAATTGTAGAGCTTAGAATTACAAAAAACTGAGTTGAAACTAAAGTTTTCTTAAACTTTTAGGTTCTTACTGGTGCCTCATTAAAGTTTTTTTCTTCCCTTAACTTTAAAGGAAAAATATAATAGGTCTGCAAAAGTGCACTTGAAGCAATATATTCTGTTATACAACTATGGAAAGGAATTTCTTCTCTTAAATCTATTTTTGTTTTGGCTGGGGAATAAATGAGCATATCCAATTATTGGCTTTAGGCAAATATTTCTGTTATTTCGTCTACTCTGAAAGAATATCCAATATTACTGGTGCAAGTGAGTCAGTGTTACTACTACTATTGACTGTAGTATTAACAGTTACAGTACTATGGTTACTATGGTGTTAACTCACCTCATTTCTTACCTATCAGCAAAAGTCCTTGGTTCTTACTTCACAATGAAAAGAAGCTTCTAGATATGAACTTTGCTCCAAATACTTAATTTCCATCGACAAATGTCTTTATATGTATAGGTTCTTTCCCCAAATATAATATTACTTTTTTTCAGTACTGGAGATTAAACCTTTGCCCTGAGCTATATCCTCTGCTCCTTTTCGATTTTTATTTTTGAGACAGGGTCTCTCTAAGTCATTAAGTTGTCCAGGCTGAGCTCAAACTTTAGATCCTTCTGTCTCAATCTTCCTGAGTACTGAAATTAGAGATGTGTGGTACCACACTTGTTTATATTACCATTTTAAAGGTTAGTCTCCATGTACTTGTGGTATTTATCCTCCATTTTTATTCAATGACATTTTTGTTAGAAGACACATTAATTGTTCCTCATCTTTTTGTATCTTCTTCTCTCCTGGCTTCCTACTTCTCTTTATACCCTGCCACCAGTATCTGAAAATCACAACATGCTTTCTCATTTTAAGAAGAAAAAAAAAACAAAACTAGTGAACAGAATGCATTGTTTCATGTGATGAACAATTTGGCATGCTTACCTTATTTAACCTCCATGTAATATTTGATGTTGAGATGACTTCTTTTTTGAAATTGCCTTCTTTTTTGGTTTCCATGACATACTCCTGATTATATTTGCAAATCTCTGGCAGTTCCTTTCCAGGCTGGTTCACAACATCTCTTTCTTTATCCCCACCTTAAATGCTGGTTCTTTTCCACAACTTATTCTATTTTTTTCTAACAGCTTATTCTTGGCTCCCTGCTTTCTCCATCTCCCTGTTCCAGTTGTTGATCTCACTCTTGCACAAGGCTTCATTTATCCTCTGGATGCAGAGGACAACGAAGCACACATCTTGGTCACGGTCCTAGGTACAAGAAGAATAAATGAATCTTGGTATTTTCCATTATAATGATAATGGAAAATATTATTCTTTAATATATAATATTATTATTTAATATGTAATAACTACAGACATTCTTCATTTAACAACTGGGCTTCCTTCTGCTTCTGGGCCATTAAGTAAATAGGTCACTAAATGAAAACTTGTAGATAGTATGTACACTATAGTATGCAGAACAGAGAAACAGTCAATGGAAACTTCCACTTGAAGACTTTGCTTTTATTTGCATAACTCTTACATGCAGTACTGTAATATATAACAGAACATAAAACTACATTACTGTTTTGTACAGTACATTCAGCAAAAAGTACAAGTACCATATAAACAAAATGTACTGCACAAAGAAGATATTGAGGCCTTATAAACAAGATATATAGAAATGTACCCAAAAAAAGATAGGTCGTAAATTTTCAAGTGGTGGATCGTATGTCTGAAAAGCATACCTTTGTCATAAATTCAAACACTCGTTAAACAAGACATCTATATTAAATGAGCTACAAATAATGTCAAAAATGCTAGACTTCAAACCACCTAACACACATATTGAAAGTATGGTTGGAGGGAATTTTCCAGCAAGAATCTATATAAATTGAAGTACTAAGAAAATATGAGAAACAAATACCAGTAAATGATTTAAAAATATCCTTATCAGTATTTTTAAAATATACTGTCAAAAGAAGCAACTAGTAACAACAAAAATCTATTTTGTGAATGGCTTAAGCTATAAGAAAAAATTAACATGAGACAGGTAAGTATTGAATTCTACAAGGAAACAAGAGTCTATTAAAGCATTTCTATTAGAACTCAATGAGGTAAGTAAAATACAGCCTTTGGCAAGTGTTAGAATTCTGTTAGTATAAAAATAAATGAATGAATTATAAATATAAGAACAGACTATAGATTGAAACAGAAGGATAAAAGTATGTTGTCTGTTTCAAATTAGCAGAGTAAAATCAAGTTATCTAATAGAAGTTAGAAAAGTAGAGAAATGGAAAAAACTAAAAAGGGAACCCATAAAATGAAAAATATGAAAGAAGATGACAAAAATAATACTTATGAATTAAATCTACATGAATTTGTTTAAATTGACATTTAGAGAAAGTCTATATCTTACTAAAAGATACTTTAGATTTTTAAAAGGTACAAAAATATGTTGTCCATAAATATGCATGTAAAATGATACTGTTATAACAATTCCAAAATTATATATGTCTAAAATAAATTAAGAAAAGTGGGCTATTTGTAATAGACAATAACAGTTGATACTGAAAATTTTATTTTTATTATTACCTTTACACAGTCATTCACTACTCAAAGTTTAGTCTGTCCTAACAGAATTCTTTGTATCCATCCTGATTTTTCACAATATACTTTTCAGCACAGTGTCTAAAAACAATCATGATCTTGTTGCTATTTCCCATGATCATTATGTACTGCCTACAGGCTTTCTAACATCTTTACTCATATTACATTTACATTCATATTACATTTACCCTAGAACATTAACAATTTTCTAAATGGAAAATTTCTTCTTTTTATTTCTATGCCTTTGCCTCTTTGGTTCTTTCTGCTTGGAGTGTCTTTGTTCTCTGCTTATCCGTTAAAATTTAAGGATAAGATGCCACTTCTTCCATGGTGCTTTCTCCTTTATGTTCCTGGGATATATCACATCATATTAAAGTACTTTGCTTATTTGTTGGTCTTCCCTACTAAACCACTAGCCACTGGAAGAGCAGTGATCATATGACACTAGCCTCCAACATGGTATCTACTGTGCGGTACAAATTGTGCTCAATGAAAAATACATTTGTCCACAATAGCATGTTTCAGGTACTCCAGACAGTACTGGATTCAGTCAAGAGGTAAGAAATAAAAATTTAGGAGATAGATTCTGTGTATAAAGTTTCAGTGAATGATTTAGGCCAAGGAAGAAAGGAATTAAACTATTTTGTAAAATAATAAATGTATTGTATGAGTACTGTATTTAGGCAGCATGCTTTTGGTTGTATGCGACAGAAAAGTAAGTTTATACATGCAAGGTATGCTTAAAATATGTGATGAATGTTTAAATTTAAAGAATCTATTATAGTAAATGCAGCATTGCTACTAATCCCCCCTCAAAATACTTTCCTAAATTTGAACATACTTATCCCATTGTTTTTGCCACTTTCTGAAACAGTCAAGTTCTCTTTTGTGAATGTTTTTACAAGATGTAATTAAAAAACAGGACAAATGCGGCTGCTGAACGCCTTCCAGCAGAGAAATGAGCTTGTAAAAACATTATAGCATGTCGTCATCCACTTTATTCACCAAATCTGACACTATACAACTTCTAGCTCTTTCCCAAAGTCAAAATGACCATCAGAGGAGCATCAAGGTAACCATGAAAGTATGACTACAGATGTTTGAAGGAAGACTTCCTGAGCTGCTTCAGGAAATGGCAAGAATGGTAGCGTAAGTGTATTTAAAGGGGAGTGAAGGGGAGTCTTTGAGGGGAATTAAAGCCTTTTCTGTAATAAATTTTCTAAAGATTTAAACATTCACTGGAGTTTTTCAACCACACCCTCTACATAAAGGATGTGGAGCAAGCTGTACATGGCACTGCAGAGGCAAGCCTGCTCCTAGAGCTCTCATTCAGTGGGAACGGGGGGACTAGGAACATGGCTATAGCCTGGTTTCTGCCCATCTCTTGATTTACTGGCCTCATCTTCTTTATCAGTTTTCCTGTTTCAGCTGGAAAAATGGACAAGCTCTAGACCAGAACATCATAACACATAGCTTTGTTGCCACAGAGACACTGATATCCTCTGTTCATGGTTCAAAAGGTCCTGGAGAAGAGCACCAACAAACCTGTTCTGAGTCAGATGCCATCCTCAGGGAATGAATCAACCCTAATGAGGAGAAGACTCCAATCTACCTGCATCAGGTATCCACCCTGGGTGAATCAACTGCACACAGAAGGTAAGGTCAGACCAGCAAGTGTACTAGAGCTGGGTATGATCTCAATCCTTGTTTCTCAAAGTGAAACATGCTCTGTGGCATTCTCTGTGGAAGTTCCTTCAAAATGAAAAATACTAACCCCTGAATCTACTGAACTAGAAGATATATTTTAACTAGTTTCCCAAGTGATTTGTGTGTATATTTAAGTTTGAGAAGAACTGGATGCATTAACCAGAAATAACTATTCTCTTGGTTTTTTCTGATTCTGGGAAAACTAGCACTAGTTTTAAGTTATAGCATGATGTATTTTATCCTTGCAAGATGATCTTAAATACAATATTATGAAAATTTCTAGAATTTTTATTTTCAAGAAAATTTTGCAAAGAAATAGTCACTATTTTCTTCTGGGATAGTTTGTCATATATGCAAAGAAATATACATATCCACTTCCTTTGTGTTTTTATAACCAATACACTTTCTCTTATCTCCAACATCAGAGATTTAGTACTAGCTCCTGGAAGTCCCATTTCTATGCCAGTGTCTCATTTCCCCTGGGCCTCACTCTCATTGTGTTCTCCCTGGATGAACCTGTTATATCAGTTGGACATTAACCAGGGAGACTCTTGGGATGGTCCTACTGGGGTTCCTACACATCTGAACTTATGTGAGAAAAGCCTGTGTCAACCTGTCAGCATGTATCAGATGCTGGCTGCTCTGTACTAGGTTGCTCTCAATGTCATGCAAGCTTTTCTTGGAAAGAACAAAGGAAAAATTTTATTTGCATATCAAGTTAGTAATAGTTTTATTATATTTGCCAATCTTCTCTTCCACTGAATTCCAGGTGAGCTTTTTGATACCAAAGAATTTCTTCTTTGATGAAGTGGAAGAAATATTTCCAAGAATTAATCATTCTTTTTATCTTCTTTCATATCAAGACTTTAAAACATCAGGTTTTTACTGTTAACTGTCTTTGTTACTCATCAAGACAATAGTTGATTACTGAACTCCCAAATGACTGAGAGATAATTTCAATGAACCATTGACTTTTTACAGAGTGGTTGTTTATATTACTTACTGTTGATGGATTAAACAAAAACATGATTTTTTAAAGTAGCTGTTATGGTTTGTGTCTGGATGTTCCCCAAAGCCTCATACAGTCATGGAGGCAAACTTCTAGAATTTGTGACTGATTCATGGTCCAATGCTGGGATTATGGGTGTAAATGCTATGCCCATCTTAGTGCAAGTAGCTCCCCTGCAATACAAGGGATAGAAAGAGTCTTTTATTGTGCTCCTCCCTTTTTGTTCTTGTTGCTTTTCCTATCTTCTGCTACAGTGAACTCTTGTCTTCTGCCCTGAGCCATCCTGCTTTGGACCCATCAGATTATGTACTGAAACCTCCACAAACTGTGAGCTAAATAAACTTTTCTTTCCTTAAATTTGGGTGTTAGTATTTTGTCTCAGCAATGAAAGAAAAGTAATGAAGATAGTAGTGTTACTGTTTGAGTTAATTTTAAAATTATTTTAGATTTTTTTCTTTTAAGACAGGCAAGTTTCTGAAATCACTTTCAGGATTCAGATTCAAAGTCTCATTTGTTTCTTAAACCATTTGGCCCATAATGACAAGGATTAGGCAAGATACCAGGTCTCCTGATTTGAGAATCATTTCTTTAAGATAAATTTATTTAATATCTTCATACAAAGGAAAATAGAACAAATTCAGCCAATAAATTTTAAAAACAAAAGACTTTGGAGGATTCATTTATACACAAAGAAAATAGAGAACTGAGAGTTTTTTTTTCTTTTAAGATAACAAGAAAACTTTTACACTGGCAAATGAGTGTATGTTTACCCTATTGAAAGCTCTTAAAAATACCAAATGTTTTATGTCATTGTATTATTTTGTGCCATGTTTGTGATACATAGTGTATTTGTGTACTTGTGATGCCTCGTATCTACAATAACCATGGGGAACTGGTACATATGCATATTGCATCTTGATCTCTTATATTTTTCCTTTAATCTCTCTTGTCTCTTTCCTGCTTGGCTCTCCCTCTGTACCCCAGATCCCTTTCTCATCTCCACAAGGTCTACTTCTCTGTTTTCCATCATCTATCTTTCATTTTGTTCTTTAAATTATTCATACTTTGGGCTTCTCACTTTGTGGTACTTTAGGAAAGCTATGCTAACGCTTGTGGAAAGGCCATCAGTCTTGTTCAGTTAGTCTCAACAGATTCATCTCTTTTTGGGGTGCTATTGAGTCTATGACTTACAGTACATCCCATAGAAAGTAAGAAATGAAAGAGAAAGGAACCATCTTGCAAAAGATGAACTGAAAAAATGAATACTACTGGGCTGAATTGTTATATAACCTGCCATCTCATGCAGTTATTTAAAGAACTTGTTAAACCTTTATTTAAGCATTTCTATTTTTGTTTCAGAATATATGGTTAGGTTGTTTCCAAAGTACAAATTATGCATTTGAATTGTAATGAAGTTGGAGTAGTCAAGGTCCCTCTTTATTGGTCCAAAGATGTACAGGAAGTAGCTAAATTGTTTCTCTTTCAAGAAGTAAGTCCCTAAGAGAACTCAGACAGCCCAGTTCAGGAACCAATGTAGAATCAGGATTTTTTTTTTCAGGTGGCAACTCTTTCAATCTAGACAAAATTTTGGGAAATTCCAGGAGGTAATTTTCTGAAGCTCAGTATGGTGATAACATATGAGGCTGCTATGTACTATTCAGGATAAAGTGGTCTCAGGCAATCTGATTTCTCTTGTTACTGTTTGTACTCTCATTGTCTAGCATTAATCAGGAGTAAATAATGTCACTGAATATTCCAGTTAGTGAAGTGTAACTCATTTGGCCTGAAATCTTAATTTTAACTATTTTCATGGCTATCTTTCTAAAATAGTATATACTGAATACAATAAATCCTTTCTCAGTGTGTTTTGGCTTTTGCATTGTATACATTGTGTCTTCATTATATTGAAACATTTTTGTTCTGATAATAAATAATATGTTTGTTGTTAACAAATGGAACTATTTTAAGCTTTAAAGAAGAAATTTTTAATTATCTGTTATTTTATAGGTATACACACACACACACACACACACACACACACATAATACACATGCCTGCACAGTATTTCTTAAACCATTAAGATCAAACCACATATTCAAACATTTTAAAATTGGATATTTTAAGAAACACACCATAAGTTATTTTGAAATGAGAATGAAGATGATGAAAGAGGTGACAAAATAATCAACATTGACTTAGTATTTCTTCTGTGCAAAGAATAGAGAAATAAGTTATACAGAGAAATAACTTCCCTAATGTTACATAACTAGTGAGTGGATATATTTTTAAACATTTTATCATAGTTAGTGAAATCCATTTTAAATGATGAGTATAATTTCATCACATGAACATAATTTACTCTTATCAAATATTCAGATAATTTTTAATTTAGCATCTTTAAAATAATGCTAAGAACATTTTCATTAGCAAATTTAGTTATTTCTTCTTAAATATGTCTCAACACAAACTGATATATCAAGATGTAAGCATTTTTATGGCTCTTACAATTATCAGTTTTCTTTACAGGAAGACTGCGTATTTATAGTCCATAAGATAGCATGTACCTCACTGCACTTAGTATTAACATTTAAAGTTAATTTTAGTTTGAAAATATAATTTATTTTGGTAACATGGATTTTGTTGGCAATGATTGTTGTTCTCAATCACTGAGGTTTCTCATAGAGCACAGGAAATTAAGAATGAAAGATACTCTCATACTCATATGAAAAACTGATAAGCATTTATCCTAGTGCTCAGGATGTTCCATTTGTTATTATTGGTTACCTTTGTCACTGTTTATTAATCAGAACCACCGATTCACTACTAGGCATATGTGTATTTGATACATGAGTTTCCTCATAGATCTGATCCAATACAGAAATGAAACAGAGTAACAAAGCAAGCTAGATTAACTGTTATGCTAAATCAAAAAGTTTCACGAGCACATTAGCCAGCACACATACAGAAAACAAAACAAGCAAGCAAGCTAGGCAACTAACCATGTACAGTAAATTAGAAAATTTGATTGACACATAATGCTAAAGTCAATAGCTCTGTGGAGAACAATTCCTACAGTGAGTCAGTGGGGTTTTCCCTTTATTTCCTGGTTCCTGGCTGCGTCTTAATTGTAGATAAAGAAAGTACACAGGATATCCAGGTAAACACAAAATATTTCCTCATATGGAAAACTGCATAAAATGTTTCCTGCATGTGGAATTTTTGCTACACAATAAAGAATTAGATCTATAGTAAGAGTATTTAAAAATTCTTTTCTGAAGAGGAAAATATAAGAAAAAGTATGGGTTTAGTTATTTATGTTTTAATATGAGTTTAGTTGTTTATGTCAGGTAAATTAAAATGTTTAATGTTAAAGTTCCCAGTTGTGGTATTCTAGAAATAAATACTGATTTTTTTATTTTTTATTTTTTTATTTTAAAGAGAATAAAACAAAAGAGAACAGAACAAAGCAAATCAGAGAAGAACAATGCAAGCAACACAGCACTTCACAATAAGACATCTGGATATCAACAGTAGCTACCATAATGTCTCCATTCTTTGAAACGGTTGAGCATACCTTCACACACAATAATATCAAACATAATAATATAGTATAAAACCATTCAAGAGAATGAAAGTATTACAGGGCATTCAAAACCAAATAACAGAAAATGAACAATGGCTACTATAATATTTCATTTTCCCTAAAAAATTTGTTTATACTATCACACATATTAAAATATAGTAAGACACAACATGATAGAACAAATGGAAACACAAGAACTAAAGTATGGTAGGTCTTCAAAGCAAGGTGATACTAAATCAGCAATGGCTGCCATAATTTCTTCTTTTATTCAAAGTAGCTATTCATACCATCACACATAATAAAATCAAACAAAACAGAATAAAACTATTCCAACCAATGAATGAAAACATTGCAAGACTTCAAAGCAATATAGCGGGGAACCATGATTACCATAAAATCTTATGTACTCTTACCATTTCTTACACTGTGGTATTTATACATGTAAGTTTGATTAATTTAACTTATGAGTATGGTCTCAAGTTGCATCCATTTATTTATAAATATCTCAATGTGATCATTCTTTATAACTGAGTAGTACTTCATTGTATAAAAATACCACTTTTTAAAAATCTGTTCCATTGATGGACACTTAGGTTGTTTCCAAGATCTGGCTATTACAAATTTTGCTGCTATAAACATGGGTGCACATATATTACTGTGGTATGATGTTTTTAGTTCTTCTGGGAATATGCCCAGAAGTGGAATAGCTGGGTTAAATGGGACTTCCAATCCCAGATTTTTGAGGAATCTCCAGATTGACCTCCACAATGGTTGCACCAGTCTACACTCCCACCAACAGTGCAGAAGAGTTCCTTTTTCCCCGTAGCCTCTCCTGCATTTGTTGTTGGTAGTTTTCTTTATCCTGGCCATTCTTTCTGGAGTGAGGTGGAATCTCAATGAGGTTTTAATTTGCATTTCTCTAATGACTAATGATGCTGAAAATTTTTTCATGTATTTATTTGCGATTTGTATTTCATCTGAGAACTGTTTATTCATCTCAGATGCCCATTTTTGGATTGGGTCTTTAAATTTTGGGAGTCTGATTTTTAAAAAATTCTTTATATGTTCCTTTGTCTGAGGGACAGTTCACTAAGACTTTTTTTCCCAATTTGTGGGTTTTATTTTTACTATGCTGGAGATTTCTTTGGACATTCAGAAACTCTTTAATAAGACATGATCCCAGTTATTGATTCTGGGAAGTATTTCCCATGTGGTTTGATTCTTGTTCATGAATTCTCTACCTACCCCTGTGTCTTCAAGATTTTTATCTACTTTGTCTTCCAACAGATTTAGTGTTTCTGTTTTAATATTTAGATCTTAGATCCATTTAGACTTTAGTTAGTACATAGTAATAGGCATGGGTCTAGTTTTAGTTTTCAGTATATGGAGAGCCAACTTTTAACAGTACCATTTATTAAAGAGACTATCTTTCTTCCAATGAATGTGTTTGGCTCCTTTATCAAAGATAAGGTATGTTTGTAGTTGTAGTTGTATCTTCTAATATATTCCATTGATCTTCAGCTCTGTTTTTATTCCAGTACCATGTTGATTTTATTACAATAGATTTGTAGTATAGCTTCAAGTCAGGGATTGTGATGTCTCCTGCCTTGCCTTTGTTCTTAGAATTGCCTTTGCAATTCTAGGTCTCTTCTGGTTCCAGGTGAATTTTAGGAGTGATTTCTCTAGATCTATGAGATATGCTAGTGGTATTTTGATTGGGGTTGCATTAAATCTGTATAACAATTTTGGGAGAATGACCATTTTCAGAATATTTATTCTTCCTATCCATGAACAAGGGGTGTATTTCCATTTTCTGAGGTCCTCTTCAATTTCCTTTTTCAGGGTATTATAATTTTGTCTGAATAGATCTTTTACTTCTTTCATTAAATTGATTCCTAAGTATTTCATTTTTTTGGATACTATTGTGAAGAGTGTGGCTTCTCTTATTTCTCTCTTAGTGATTTTATTGTTAGTGTACAGGAATGCTATTGATTTTTGAGTGTTGACTTTGCATTCAGCTATATTACTGAATTTATTTATTATATCTAGGAGTCTTTCAATGGAGTTTTGGGAGTCTTATATGTAGAGTATCATGTCATTTGCAAATAATGATAATTTAACTTCCTCTTTTCCCATCCTTACTCCTTTTATTTCTCTCTTGTCTAATTGCTCTGGCTAGTATTTCCAGCACTATGTTGAATGGGAGTGGTGATAATGGACATCCTTGTCTTGTGTCTGATTTTAGGGTAAAGGCTTTCAGTTTTTGGCCATTTAATATGATACTGGCTGTTGGTTTGTCATAGATGGCCTTTATTATATTGAGGTAAAGATCATATATTTCAATTCTCTGTAAGGTTCTTATCATGAATAAGTGTTGGATCTTATCAAAAGCTTTTTCTGCATCTATAGAAATGATCATGTGATTCTTAGTTTTGGCTCTATTGATATGGTAGATTGCATTTATTGATTTTTGTATGTTGAACTATCCCTGCATTCCTGGGATGAATCCCACATGGTCATGGAAAATAATCTTCCTGATGATTTGCTGCAGTTCTGTTTGCCAATATTTTATTGAGAATTTTTGCATCTATGTTCATTAGGGAGATTGACCTGTGGTTCTCTGTTTTAGTTCAGTCTTTCTCAGGTTTTGGTACTAGAGTAATATTTGCTTACAGGAATGAGTTAGGAAGAATTGCTTTCCTTTCAATTTCATTGAAGAGTTTGAGGAGTGTCAGCATTAAGTTTTCTTTGTATTTCTTGTAGAATTCCACAGTGAATCCGTCTGGGCCTGGGCTCTTCTTTGTTGGTAAGGACTTAATTACATTTTTCAATTTCATTAATAGAAATTGGGTTATTTAGCAGTTTCACCTCTTCTTGATCCATCTTTGGTAGTTCATGTTTCTAGGAATTTGTCCATTTCTTCTGTGTTATCAAATCTATGAGAGTGGAGGTTTTTGAAATAGGTGTTGATGAACTTCTGTATTTCCACGGTAGTAATTTCACCCTTTTCATTTCTTATTGCATGAATTTGAGTTTTTATTTCCTTTTTAAAATAAGGTTGGCTAGGGGCTTATCAATTTTACTTATTCTTTCAAAGAACCAACTCTTCGATTCATCAATTCTTTGTATTGTTTTCTTAGTCTCTATTGCATTGATTTCTGCTCTGATCTTTATTATTTCCTCTCTTCTTTTGGCTTTGGGCTTGACTTGCTGTTCTTTTTCTAGATGTCTGAGGTGTAGCATCAGGTTGTTTATTTGTGTTTGTTCTGTTTTTCTGATGTGGGAATTCACTGCAATAAATTTTCCTCTGAGGACTGCTTTCATTGCATCCCACAGATTCCAGTAAGTTGTATTTGTATTTTCATTTGCTTATAGATATTGTTTAATTTCTTCTTTAATTTCCTCTGTGACCCACTGATTGCTCAAGAGTGTATTATTCTATTTCCATGTGTTTGTGGGGTTTCTGCAGTTTCTTTTATCATTAATTTCTAGTTTCATGGTGCTATGATCCAATAACATGCATGGGATAATTTCAATTATTTTCATTTACTTAAGTATATTCTGTGGGCTATTATATGGTCTATTTTAGAGAATGTCTCATGTACTGCTGAGAAAAATGTATATTCTGATGTTGTTGGATGGAACCCTCTGTGTACATCTATCAAGTCCATTTGTTCACAGGTGTGATTCAGTTCTGTTATTTCTTTGCTGATTTTCTGTCTGGTTGATCTGTCCCTTTATGTCAATGGTGTGTTAAGGTCTCCTGTTATAACTGTGTTATTGCTTATTTGATTTTTCATTTCTGTTAATACTTGTTTTGTATAGCTGGGTGCTCCCGAATTTGGTGCATATATATTTAAGACTGTTATCTCTTCCTCTTGAAGTTTTCCCCTAACTAATATGTAGTAACTTTCTTTTTCTCTTTGGATTATTCTTGGTTTAAAGTTCACATTGTTTGCAAACAGAATAGCTACCCCTTCTTTTTTGGGTTCGTGCTGCATCAAGTATTGTTTTCCATCCTTTGACTTTCAGTCTATGAGTTTCCTTTTGGGTTAGATGGGTTTCCTGTATACAGCATATGGTTGGATGTTGTTTCTTGATCCATTCTGCCATTCTGTTTCTTTTAATTGGTGAATTGAGGCCATTTACATTAATGGTTATAACTGTTATATATTGGTTCATTGCTAACATGTTATCTTTCTGCTGTTGCTTCTTTATCTTTCCACTTTGTTTAATTGTCTGCCTTGCTTAGTGATTTTTTCCAATGTCTATCTAGAATGTCTTTCAGTATCATTTGCAGGGTTGGTTTGGTGATCATGAAGTTCTTCAGCTGTTCTTTGTCATGGAAGTATCTTATTTCTCCATCCATTTTGAAGGACAGTTTTGCAGGATACATCAGTCTGGGTTGGAAGTCATTTTCTTTTAGGGTCTGAAATATTTCACTCCATACTCTTCTTGACTTCATTGTTTGTGTTGAGAAGTCTGCTGTGATTCTGATAGGTTTTCCTTTTTAGGTGATCTGTCTTTTTTCTCTAACAGCTTTTAATATTCTGTTCTTATGTTGGATTTCTAGGATGTTGATTAGTGTATGTCTGGGTGTAGTTTTATTTTGGTTATGGCCATTTGGAGTTCTATATGCTTCACTGATCCATAGGCCAGTTTCCATTCTCATGTTTGGGAAGTTTTCAGCTATTACTTCTGTAAATAGCCTCTTGATATCATTTGTGTGGTCCCCTTCTTTTTCATTTATCCCTATCAATCTTATGTTGTTTTTCTTTGCATCATCTTGCAGCTATTGAATTGTTATTTCCTGATTCCTTGTTATTTTTAAAAGACCTTTCCTTTCCTGATCACTAGCTGCAATCTTATCTTTGAGGTCTGAAATTCTATCTTCACTTTTGCCAACTTTCAGTGGAATTTTTGATTTCCTGTATATCTCTTTGAATCTGCTTCATGCATTCTCTTTGTTTCTTACATTGTTCATTCAGGGTTTCCAACTTTTTGCATTGTTCCTCTAATTTTTTAACTATGTCTTCTTTAAATGTGTTCAGCATTTCTTTCATTATATATATCACTTCTTCTTTTACCTGGGAGATTATTTCTGATTTGCATTCTTTTATATCTTCCTGGAGTTGTTTCTTTATTTCAGTTGTTATCATTTCAGGAATTGCAGGTATGGCTTTCATTTTCTTCTATGTACATGGCTCCTAGGCTTGCTTGGGATGGGCTGGAGGTTTGAGATTGCATTTTAGTCCTTCCTTTTGTCATTTTCTTTTATTTCCAGGATTTTGAGTGATGTTCCAAAGCTTGTCTCAGGCTTGCTGGAAATCACCTCGTGTACCCTAGGCTCCTGGGTCTGAATGGAGGTCGCTGGGCATGGCCCAGTCAAGCCCGAGGGACTTCCCATGCCTCCTCTGGGTTAGGGTTAGGGTTAGGGTTAGGGTTAGGGTTAGGGTTAGGGTCTTAATCACTGGGAGCAAAGTTCCCAGTCCAAAGCTCTCTGCTAGTGAGCACAAGCATGCTGGAAATCACCTTGTGAGCCCTCAGCTCCCCTAGAAATAAATATTGATTATCCTTTCTATATCAGTTACTTTACTTCCACCTGCCTACTGGCAGGTCTTGCTAGCATAGAAATCATCCATGTAAAGAGGTAGTTCAAAGTAACACAACTGCCTGGATTGAATAAATTGACTTTGTCACTAACCAATTTGCCTTACTCAGTCTGTTGAATCACTCTTTGTCTCAGCTTCCTGATCTGTTAAATGTGCATAAAAATATTGCTGATCTCAGAGTTTCTGTGAAGAAAAATAAAATATTCTAATAGAAACTCTTAGATGATCACTGGACATATAGTAGATGCTCAGTTAATATTAGCTATTCTTATTATTAAAAAGAAATGTTTTTATTTTAAATATTATAATTATTATTACTAGCGTGGTTGCTGACTTCCTCAAGCCAGTCATGTGAATGGCATTAGCATAATGGTAACTGTGTTTCTGGAGCCAAACTGTCAATGAATTAACCTAAAAATGTTTCTTGGCTAGGAGGAATAGAACAACTAAGAAACTCAGCTGTGTACAGTGTTGGCCCAGGTCATGTGACTGGGCTTCTGTTTCCAGAGATAATTCAGCTCCATCACTTACCAGATGAGACTGCAGGCCGATCACTCAGATCTAAGCTTAGTTGCCCAACTCTGCAGCTTTTGGATAGGCCACTCCTTCCCTTTAGAGAGCACTGCTCTGGCCCTTCGTTGGCTGTGCTTCCTCCAGGACTCCCCTTGTGGACACCAGTCCTGGGAAGTCACATGTAGCCCTCTACCAAGAGGGATCCTGTGCTTGTTTTAATGCTCTACTGTGGTTTTCTTGAAATTCTTAATTACTTTATTGTTGAAGTTTTGTTTTATAAGGGTAGTGCTATGGGACCATGGAGGATATAGGTGGAGAAGATGCATGTATATGTGTTTGCTGTTCCCTGCTGTGCCCAGAGTTCAGGGGAACCCACAGTGCGTGGGAACTTAGAGACGAACAGGACAAGGGGCGCACATCATATTCTGGACAAAAAAGCAGGTTCCCTGACAGCCACACTCTTGGTTCGAGCAGGAACTTTCTTCAAATACAGAAAGAATGCAATGACATTCTAAGAACCATAAACAATAAGTATTTCTCTTTTTTTGTTGTTACTCTTCTATATCAGCCAACTACCTATGAAAATTAAGACACAGAAAGAAAGAGAACGATAGGACAAATCATGGTTCCCTCTATGCTCAGCCCTTCCTAACTCATCAGTAAGCCAAAAGTAGAGAGAATTGGTAGAATGAGAGCAAATGCAATGAAAACACTTGTCAGTTTTATGCTATGCTTTCATGCTCTGGCAAAGCAAAGCATACAGGCATGTACAATCTACAAAGTACATGTGTTCATATATTCATTACACAAATGCTCTTATATCTATATTTAAAATTGTCATTGCATAACATAAAAATGAATGGTAAAATTTTTATGATTCTTTAAAATTATAATTTTTCTTTATTTAGAAAAATATTAGATAGCTAACAAAAAACACAACAAGAAAAGCATTATGGAAAAAATAAAAGATTCTATACCATATTAGCTATCATGACACTATTAAGCTACCATTTGATCAAGAGGTCTTGCAGTTTCATTTTGCATAAGGCCCCCCAGGCTATGTCCTCCAATGCCCAGGGCCAAAGGGTTGTGCCTATACTTCGAGTGACCCCTTCCCTGATAGAACATAATTCATATGCTTGAACTGAAGTCCCTGCATAAGTAACTGATCTGCATTGTGTGTTCTGCATGGGTTGGAGTGAACCAGGATCCCAGGATCAGTTCTCCCAAGGGCAGACAAGGTTGAGGGTGTGTGCACCTCCAGGCTGGAAAGATGGCCAAAGGGCAGCAGTTGGTATGGTGTGTAGACCAAAGGGGCTGCAGTCATGGGCACGAGGCCATTGGGATTTGGATGGCAGGTGGAGAGGAGTAGGAAGAAGACAGGGTACCTCGTGTTCATCTCCAGAGCTGCCATGTTCCAGTATGACATTGAGCATTTTCTAAGAATTTTAAATGTGGATCTAGCTTTCCAGGTCAGTATGAAAGTATGTTTGTGAACATCATGACCTTTTTAGCTTAATTTATAATTATTTATATTTGTCACACAATACCTGGACCTTATGTTCTCTTGATCCAGGAGCCTCAAATACTACAAGAGGGGCTGGTTCTATGTGCATCACTTAGTACCTAGCACTTAGTAGAAGTCCAGGAATGGTGCTTGTTATCATTGTTAGATAATAATAATGGATAACAATAATCAGAATGCCATACGATTCTCTTGTTGCCCAAGATCTTGAAACTCATTCCTCTTCCTGCACCCTGGCCTGGCCAGTGGGGTGATTAAGGCAGTGGTAGTCTTCTGCTTTCTAATCCTCAGATAGTAAGGCCCTGCTCTAAATGGACCAGAGGCCTGGATCCCATGTTCATGCTCTACCCAACTCCAGGTCTCCTGGTAGCATCAGTTACATTTTGTGCCTGGCTGACCCTTTGTGATGAACTTACTGGGTCCTCTACAGTTCATTGTATTTTACCTCTCCTTTCCTTATGGATTTGGAATCTCCTATGAAATTTAGGAAAAGATGTATCTCTAGTGGAAGTTAAGATAGGAAGAACCAGTTATTATATTTCCCTTTGGGCAACTGAGTTCTAGGAACTGGGTTGAATACATTTGACTCACTCACACAAACTTAGCCTTTCTAATCTGAGAGAAAGATCCTGTCCTAATTATTTCCTTCTCACCAGAATTGGTCTGTTTGCAACACGAAACACTGCCGTGGGCCTCCTTGAACTCTATTTTGTGGCTCTGTCTTTTCTTTGTTTTAGTGACTCATTCATTTAGTGACTGAATTTTTTGAAGACAAGTGAAATCCATTGAGGCCATATGTCAGGTAGTTTTTTTAATTATAAAATTTCTAAAAATATTATTACTCAGATTTTCTTTCTCTCTCCCTTTCTTTCTCCCTCTCTGTAGCTCTTTCTTTTTCTGCTCCCCTGTCTCTCTTGCAGTTTCATTCTTTTGCTGGTATTGATTTCACCATATTATCCTCAGGTAAATTAAATAATTAAATCACCACTTTCATTTTAGAGTGTGTGCAGCAGTGTACCTGCCCAACTAATTATAAGACACAGTAACATTTGGTGAAAAGAATGGGTAACTTTGCTTTTCTATCTTGTTGTTTTCTTCTTTATATTTATGTCCTGGCATCATGAAAGTGGAAGCACCATTTCCTTTTGCAGAACATTATATTATACACTGAATGTGCTGGTCCTTCCTATTGTGTTTTTGTTTTTTGAGACCATGTCTTGATATGTAGTCCAGCCTGGCCTTAAACTCTCTAAATTGCTAGGTTGTCCTCCAATTGATGATTTTTCTGCCTTATCCTCTTGAGTCTTGGAATTATAGGTACATGCCCAACACCTGGCCTGCAGTTTTTATTATATGTTTACTTCACTCAATTTTTATTTTTTTTGTTTTGCTTATTGTATATATCTTTAAGATGCATCAAATTCTGTTTTGCTTTGAAATAAGTAAGGTCTATAAATAAATAAATGAATAAATAAATTTTGGAACTATGTAGAAACAATAACCTAAATATTCAGTTTTCAGTCATACAGAGAGCCACCCACATCTTGAGCTCATTATGCTAATAAAGAAGGTAAAACACTTTCACAAGAATATCAGCCCCCTGTGGGAGCATTGGGGATTGCCACACTGCTAATCCTATATTTGTCTTCCTTTTTCCTTTTCTTCTCTCCTTTCTTCTGTCAGGCCTCTAGCTTCTCCTCTCCTTTTTACAGCCACTCTTGGCATCCCCAACTGTCCCTTTCTCAAGCATAGTTCAGATCGTATCTGCCTCCTGATTTTAGAAATAAATCCTAATTTTAGACATTAAGAGTTCCTCATGGCTTTCAGGATAAAGACCAACTCTTACACCTTTTTATAGCCTTTGGCTTCACATAGGCCTGGAATATAGCCGGTAACTGATGAAGGTATGTTGAATGATTTGCGTTACATTAAATAAGCTAATGTACATATAGCAATTAACAGAACACTTGGTACAAACACATAAATGTTTATTTCTGAATCACTTTCTCTTCCTTCCTGGCCAGAAGGGACCTTTCCCACCTCGTTTCTTGCCACTGTGTCTTCAATTATCACTGACTTGTAATTTCATGCATGTAACATACATGTGAGGAATCTTTGTTGTTTTTTTCTACATTGCAAAACCCTTCCTTAAATGTATTACCCTTGCTCAAATCTAGAAACATGAAAACATATTACAGATCTCATATATTACAAGTCATACTTTGTATAGATAAATTGGGCATTTCTGGCATCCTTTAAATGAAAACGAAATCCTTTAGCTACTCATTAGATTTACAGCAATTGCATGTCCTTTTTAGCAGACGAAGCTTCTTAAAAATGAATTAAAACATACTCCCTTATATTGTTACAAGCGCTTGTTTTATGTAGAATTCAAAATCATTATTAAAATACCAAACAACGATTAAGTTTTTGGATTCCAATAGAGATTACATATATATGCATGTGTTTCTAGTTGTGTAGCATTTTGTTATATCGCCCCCTGCAGGAAGCCTAAAATAGATTTTAGAAAATGCTGCAATCAACAGCATGGTTGATTTATTTTGCTTCTCATGAAAAGTCAGTGTTAGGCCAGTATCAGCTGCAATTCTCCTATCCACTTCCACATAATTCTTAAAATGTGAAGGCCAGGAATGGTGTTGTTGATATTAATAGTAGGACCAGGAACAGAAATGGTAGTCTCTGGAGGAGGAGGAATAAACAAAGACACTTGAGCCAAGTTGGATATTTCTGATTCCAGATTGGTCTTATCGACAGCCGTAATAGCAATGAAAAGATTGGTGCCATTTTCAAAAGTGATGTTTTCTGGTTCAAACACAAAGATTTCCTCAGAGTTGGCCTTCTTTGGGATGAGACCAGCTGTGTTCACTTGAACTGAGGCATTGAACTTGTCTCTGAGGTCAAGAACACTTGTACTTATTCGAATGATATACTTGGAAGCTAAAAAGAAAAAGTGAAAAAATATATAACTTGTAATTTTCACATCTTAATTGTTAAGTCTGTTAGAAATTATCTATCACTATACCATACAATTGTAACAGATAAAAGGAATCAATGGTTTATATTGACGAGAATTAATATTTCTTCTGTTTTCTTATTTGTATAACTTAACAAAGTGATAAATGTAAAATTGGATTGGTCATGACTTAAAACTTTCCTCAATACTTTTGGATGAGAGAAGAAGTTATTTAATTACTTGCTTATGTAGAGAAGAGATTTTGATACCAAGGCTTCTCATACATTGAAGTGCATAAAAATCACCCAGAGATCTTAAAATACAAGCTCTAGTTCATTAGATCTGGGTTGGGGATGGAGGTTCTACATTTCTAACAAGTATCCATGTGTTGCCTACACTGTGTCTGGCAGGACCTGAGATTTCTTCCAAAGAATATTTCCACTCCACAGATATTTGTACTCTATTCCCAGTCCTTCTCCAGAAATCACTACTGAAAAATGGGGTTTCCTGAGATACTTTGGCAAGAGTTGAGAAGAAAACTAAGGTTCACCTTCACTGGCTGAAACCTCTTACTTCCTGTTATCACTTAGACCTAAAAGAGTCCCAGAATCTTCATGGGTTTGGAAAATGATTGGATCATGGTGGTGCTATTAGGAATAGAGCCAAATGTGTTGTTAAGAGTTGTGGCTTCCTTAGAAGAGGCAGATCCCTGGTGACTTGAGCCACAAGGATGTGTCTTTCTCCGTGGCTCCTCTCTTCTCCCTGCGCTTCTTAGCCATCATGACATGAGCTGCTTTCCTCCGTGGCAGGCCCTTCCACCATGTGAACTTTGCCTTGGAGCCTGCCAACCATGGACTGAAACTTTTGAAACTGTAGGTCAAAATAAACCTCTTCTCTTTTAAATTGTGTTCCTCAAATAGGCAGACTTTTCAGATTCTACATTGCTCATTTAAAGCCCTTTACCTTTCCTTTCAGAGAATATTTAAGAACCCTGTGCCTTCTGCCCCATCCTGCATTCCCACACACTTCCCTTCCTCCCTTCCTTCTATACCTCTGCTTGACTGGTAAACTTCTTGTCAGGATCCACTCTGTGCTCAGCTTACCTTGTCCATGATCATAGTCATCACCAGGAGCTGTCCAAGTCAGGTTGATGGCACTGTAACCCTGGACCTTTGCCCTCAAGTCAGTGATCTGACAAGGTGGAAAGAGGTCAGGGATGGGAGCTTTTGGGACATCAGAGGCCACAAACGAACCTCCTGAAGATGTTCTGCTGAAACACACGTTTTTTTTTGGAACTTCAGTCTCATTATTTTCAGATCTTGGTGGATTCAATTGTATTTTATCTGTATTAAAAGATTATTCAAAATATGGTCAGCAACACCACTAAATGGCTGTACCTCTCTCCAGTTTTTATTGATAACCCTTTTCTTACTCTTTTTTCCTACAGATGAAATTCATATGAAATGCCTGATAACAAGACTCCAAGTCTATGCTCACTTCAGCAACTCATGTATAAGACTTCAAATCAGGTTGCACCAAAGATTAAAAAAATAAAAAAAGAAAATGATGTTTATTTTATCTCACAGATTTTCAGGAGATTTAGTGAATAACCTTTGCAATGTACTTTTATAACATGTGCCCTGGAATTATCTCCTTTTCATTCTGTGTCTATCCTGATCTTATCCCTCCAAAAGGTCAGTCTAAATAATGCCTCTATTTTAAACCTCAGATTCCGTTAAGAAATCTCTGTTGTCCAGATAAAAATACTGAACTTCATGATCTTTCCCATTTATTTAATAATGAGTCATGTAGGCCTTCAAGAATTCAAAGGATTGTTTATTCTAAGTGTCTTTCTTTTGCTTCTCCATATATGTGTTTTATCTTTCTTCTTTGATTACAATTTCTCATTAAATGTTTTATGCTAAGAGTTTAAAAATGTTATATTTCTGAAAGATTTCCAACTTGCTTAATGAATTCATGGGAACTTTTTTCTTGTAGCAATCCCAATTTCTTTCACACTCTTCTTGTTGCACAAAATGATCTTTGGATTCAATGAAATACTCTGGCCTCCTCAATCAGTAGGGTAATCAGACCATGCTTTTAATGAAAATATTACTATAATCTAAAATGGCATGACTCCAAATTTACTTTCTCATAAACTCTACTTCTTTAGTTCTCATATTTTTCTCTATAAAGACAGATTTATCCTCATACCTATTAACTACACCTTCAGCAAAGATGAAGTGGATGCTTCGGTAGATTCATGTATTTGATTTAACAACAGAGACTTGCTCTCAGTTCTAAGGCTCATCAGGGAATAGAGGCAAGAAGACTGCTTCCCAGCACCACACAAGATGTTATTACCATTACCAGTGGGTTGATGACCTCTCTATCCTCTATTTGTCTTCTATGAAATGGGTATTTGGGAGAATGAATTATACTTATGTAATTGAACACTGAGCTAAGGATAAACTTAGTCACTAAGTTTCTCCTCTTGTATATTTTCCCCCCAACTCAAGAAGAAAAAACAAGAATAAAATAAACTGAAATATATGAAAGAATATTGGGTACAATGGTGCTGTTATGGCTATATCTAGATGCCACTCCAAGCTTCATGCACTTGTAGATGAAGCTGCCAATCATGGGTGTGTATGTTACTGGATTTGTCCACTGATTGGTCTAGCAAAGTTCCAGGTGTGGGAGATAGACTTCCTGAAGAGAGAAGACTCACCCTGAGGGTGGGTGGCACCAACCAATAGGCTTATGGCCTGGATGGAATAAAAAGGGAAAGAAGAAAGCTGCTGTCTGCTGCCTGCCCTTCCACGGACTGCTTCTCTGCCATGCCAATCTGCTTTAGAGCCAGTTGACTATGACTGAAAGCTCTATAAAATGTGGCCTGAAATAACCTGTGGCTGTTGGATATTCTGTCCCAGCCACAAGAAAGTAACTAAGATAGGTGTCTTTTAAAGCATGTTTTCCTATGATCATCTTTGCTGAGAAGACACACTATATTCCAGAATCCTCCTTCACCCAAGAAAAGAGATAAGATCTTCTTTCTCCACTTGAGTGGCAAGTAGAGATCTACCTGAAACACAGTGGAAATGGATGGAAAACAAGTCCTAGAACCTGTTAGACTCAGTCTTTACCCCAATTCCTGCACTTGTCCAAGGAAGGCTTTTGTAACAAGAGTAGTGTGGAATTATCTATTTCATAGACATTGTCTTCCCATTTGGCTACATGTAGGCTCAGTGTGCTGGCTAGTACCAAATTAGTCTATACTGTCCTCTTTGGTCTGAGTCTGAAGAAGGGAGGAGAGAGATAGAGTGGGTTTACGGAAATACTGATGTAGATAACAAGCTCTAACATTTTCATTTTGTGGAAATATTAATGTCAGTAAAATGAGCTTCATTAAAAAATATTTTAATGTTTTCTTAAAAAATAATAAAAATACTTATTAAACAATAAGTTCTAGCAATAACGTACTAGGTATATTTCCCTGTTTATTCCTCACTAACATCAAATGAGGCAGTTATCACTATTATCTCTACAACAGAGAAAAATGAAACACACAGAAATTTTACATTTTACTTGGTAGAGGGCTAGAATTTGTACCAACATAGTCAGAAGTTATGTTTTATTGAGCAGTTTTCAGCTAGTTTGCCTCTTGAGAGGACAGCAGATGATGTCTGGGACATTTTAAATTGTGATAACTGGGGGCTGCTACTGACCTCTTGGTTAGAGGAGGCCAGGGATGTTGCTAAAGCAGCTACAATAAACAGAATAGTGCCCCACAGCAAAAGGTTGTCTGACCCAAAATACCAATACTGCAAAGCTGAGAAACCCTCAATTCATCCTGAATCACTCTGCCTCACAGGCTTAATGATTTTCTGCTGTTTCCAAGCCTTTCATACAAGCTGAATCACTTACCATTCTCTATCCAGCCAGCTATGTACAGGGCTCCATTTGTCTGGGACGCTGCTCTCTGTCCGACTGTATTAATTCCTCCCAGAGCCCTTATTTTCACACTGTATCTTCCGTTTGTATCATAAGCTGTAAAATATCTTGAGTAGACACCATCATTCTTAGTAGCATCAGCACCTGGACAGGGAAAGGAAGGAAATGATGAATGTCTTAAAGGTATCTGGGCATTCATATATTTATAATGCATATAGGTTAATATTTCTCAAAGTAAAAAGAAATTCAGTATTATCGCCAAAAGTCCTTAAGATTTCATAATGCTAAGGATGAGCCTACTTCTTATTTTACTGCTTTGTGTGTGTGTGTGTGTGTGTGTGTGTGTGTTTATGTGTGGTTTTACCACTGTACATATGTGTGGTTTTATAGTTTACCACTGTGTGTGTGGTTTTATATGTGTCTATCTTCTTTTCTTGAATTATTCATTCTTTCTGAAATCAGAGATCATGTCATGTGTCTCTGTTACATCCAACATAGCACAAAGTAACTATTTAGTAAGTATGTATTCAACCAGAATTGAATTCCCGTATGTGACTGGAAAAGAAAAAGCACTATATAACTATTCAATAAAATTTCTGACTTCTCCCCAAGGTAGATATAGCTGGGAAATTCATTCTAATAAGGCTATTTGTATCATAGTAGGCAGACATACTCCTTCTGAAAAGAAATGTAGAATTATTGTTTTGTCTCTGATAGTTTTCTTGAATACAAAAATAATGAGCAGAGATTTCACTTTGGGAGCAAGCTAACACAGCGTCTGCATAGACAGGAATCATGGGAAGTGTGCTGAGATACACTGCTGCTGTTTTTGAACTATGAAAGCCTCCATTTATTCACTGTAAAATAAAGACATTAATGTCTAAACATGAATGATATACATAAAAATGAAGATAGATTTCTACATATCTATATATGCTTCTATATACACACATATATGCAGTGTGTGTGTGTGTGTGTGTGTGTGTGTGTGTGTAGAGATAGAGGAAGAGCGAAGGAGGAAGAGAGGGAAGCAGGGCAGAGAGAATATCTAACACAAAAGAAGCTATTAATAAGCTAGCGATTTATCTTGTTTTAGTTTGGGGGTTCGAAAACTCCCTAGAGTTTTGAGTCTATTCAGCTCAAGCCATTAATGTGTTTGGTTTTACAATAGCTAAGGCAAGCCCTTTTTCATGTTTTCCAACGTTTTAGAATACAGAGACATGATTCTTTCAGCCGGCCCTCCAGTGCTCAGCTCCCTCACCAGACCTTCTGCCATTCCCTGGGTGCTTCTTGGAAGAACCAAAATACGTCTTCCAATTTCTTGGATAGTTACCTGCTCCATGATCCAGTAATTCCAAGGTGACTGTTTTTCCATTTGCCGATTCAATCACAGCTGTGACACGGGCCCCAAGAATCGGTGAGGCTCCTTGGCGAATATTTGCATAAACTATCATAGGACTGGGGAATTTGCCTGTGTCCCTGTTCATTTTGGAGGTCACTGTAATCGGAGGCACGGTAGCACTTGATGCACGCGAGGTGACTGTCAGGGTGAGAGTTTGTGAGCTTGCTTGCAGACTGTATTTCCAAGTGCCAACCTGACCAATGCAGACATTTCCATTAAATAACTGTGACAGAGGCTTACCTTCAGCATCACCTACAGGAAAAGGTTGAATGACACAAGTGTGTTGCAAGCATATCTAAGATGTGGGCATCACTGGCACCTTGTCAGCCAAGGCAAATCTCAGAGTGTTTGCACAGCCTACATGGTTCTCCTAGTGGAGAAGATCCCAATCAGAGAAAATGAGGTCTGAAAGCTGTGCCCTCATTTATCACTGCCTTGGTTTCCTATGACATGGGTTTCTGAGTCAGAAGAAACTTTTTGTGTTGTCAAAGCTTCCAGGATTGTTTTGCATCTTCAATGCTATGTAATTGGAAGATTCTGTTTAGTATCTGGACAAAACATCATCAATTTCCTTTCTCTTGACATGCTGGCAAACTGAGTGATTTTCCACTGCATGGAGATTTTCCCATCATTTTCTTCTTGACTCAATACTTACTCTCCTCTTAGTGACTATTCTAAAAGCCATGGTTATTTTATCTTGTCACATTAAGAGAAGGAAAAAGAAAAACCTGACTCCATACCTTAGCCATGTCTGGGACTTGGAGGTAGGCCATTTTGCTGGCTTCGTCCACTACAAAATGATTCTGTCTTGTTCCACTGGGATCCCAGAGAAAGATTTGGGGCTTCTGGGTTGTCCAGGTGATAAGGAACAAAGTGTCCTTTCCTACTGTGTTATCCACAATCACTGTGCCATTCATCCACTCGAGGTTCTGGAGGGTTGATCCTCTGCTCTCCAGCTGTTAAGAAAACAACGCTTTACCTTCTGGAGAACACGGCTCATATCTAATGGTCTTTTCCACTCTTCCCTCTGCCAAGTGCCCATTAAAAAGCCATCAATGATGCTTACAACTATTCTGATCTAGTTCTAAGTTACCTTTCTGGCTTTAGCTTCCACAATTTTCTACTGAACCAAGACCACTTTCTCAAAGGATCCTTATGAATCTCTAATTTTAATAAATCTTTAAGTTGAATAAATCCCTAACTTTTATTAATTTTTAACATTATCACACACTCTGCTTTCCTGGAAGTTCTCTCCACTTGTCTAAACCTTACTCATCCTTAAAAATTGTGTTCAACTCACTTTCTCAGCTGGGCATGCTGGCACAAGCCTGTTATTTCAGCACTCTAGGAAGCTGAAGCAGGAGGATTGTAAATTTAAACCCAACCTGGATAATTTAGCGACTTAGTGAAACCCTATCTCCAGAGAAATAAAAAGGAGCTAGAGATATAGTTTAACCCTAAGATCTGGGTTCAGTCCCCGGCAATCTTCCCAATCATTTTCTCCATGAAACTTTCTTTGTTCACCTCATTTATTATTCAAATGACATTTCTCCTTCCTGTGAACTCCCATAGAATTTTATATGTGTCAGTTCACTGATGGAGATCAGTGGTCCTAGCGCAGGGCCCTGTAAGTAGACCCAAAAGCCTATAGTTTTGAAATGTGACATTTAGTCTTTGACATTCCTTTTACCTTTACCCAAACTTTTATATTAAAGTTTATAATTCATGTTAATATCATTACTCATTGTTTATTCTCTCTAATTTAAAAATTCTTGTGCGTAATATTTGCAACTATTACAAAAGAGCATTTTAAAATACATTTGTCCTCTTAAAAATAGTCCCAAGAATTTTGAAAGATAATTTGGTTTTCTGGCAATTTTTAAACTATATGGGGTCATGGACGTTTTCTGGTTCATACTTTGACAGGCTTTGCTTATGGTCAGAGTTAATGACAGACCAAGGGCTGAAATCCAGGCATCTGAGTGGACAGCAGGACTTTTCCACAGTGAGAAGTGCCTCTCCTGTGTTTTATGACAATCTTGGCAAACATTAGAGATTTGAGGTAATGGAAAAATAGAGCAAGTAATCCCTGAACACATATCCCAGAAAATTTGTAATTGAGATGATCTACCCTGAAGAAAATTCCAAGCCAATTATATTGTCATGGGTCCTTGTTAGCAGATGTTAAGAATTCTTGGACCTATTATATTTATGTTGTTGGCTTCTGGAGGAATTCACTTAGTTTTATTTCTAAACAAGTAAACATTAATTGCCTTGTTTAGCTGAGTAGTGTTGCATTTTAAGAATGATGTCTAAAATCAGACTGAACCATTTATTTTCATTTTAATGCAATGCTAGAGGAATACAGAACTTAAAACTTTTAACCATTAAATTTTATATCTTTACCATGACTAGGTAATAACACACACACACACACACACACAGAGAGAGAGAGAGAGAGAGAGAGAGAGAGAGAGAGAGAGAGTGAGTAAAAATGAGGAGGAAAATCTCCTACCTGGATGGAGCGCTGAGCAACGGCTCCATTTCCTGAGGAAAGGGCTCCAAAAGCATCAATGAGGCCATTGTTTTGAGCCTGATCAGAAGCATATGTCTGCAAACCTCCTAAAATGCAATTGCATAAGCAGAGGTTATTTTCCAGAAAGCAAGTGTTGGTAACACTTTAGCTGTTGCTAAAATGACAGAATACATAAAATAAATATCAAATTGTGTTATTAAAGTAAAAGTAGATTAACATCAAATATATGTGCACATTAACTCAGAAGTTAATACTAAATTTTTAATACTAGTAAATAAAAGTTTAGCAATATCTCTGTCATCAGACTACTTCCTTTTTTTTTGGTACTGAGTATTGAACTCACAACCTCAGGCTTGCCAGGCAGGCACTCAGGCCACTGAGCTAAATTCCCAGCCCCTATATTGTCTGGCTACTTTCACTGTCTACATATCAGCTGTGACTCTCTGTGAAGCTAAAATTGCTCTGATTAAAATCTACATTTTAAAAGTCATGCACTTGGACATGAAAGAATGCATTAAGCTTCTTTCAGGCATTTGGGCACATGTGATTAGGGAAAGAAAGTTCCCAAGAAACAGCAAGCAGGAAGGAGCTAAATTTAGAATCTAGCAGAAGACAGGGCCCCAGAGGTGTCTGCATCAGGAACTACATCACAGTGGGACCAAGGAGGTCTCACCTGGAGGCAAGAAGGCCACCTTGCTGATGCTGTTTCCATCAGTCATTGGTGATTGGTTTACGCTTGAGATGTAATTATCACATTTAGTTCTAGAGTATTTTTCTAACTCAACTAAGACATGTAGGTGACCACGGCAAGAAATAATATCACACAAAAGAACAGTTATAGAAAGTAGGATGCATAGTAAAAACAAGATTGTACACCAAGCCTGACAGTCGTGGGCTATTTAGATTAAATATACCTAACACAATTCATGTGAAACCATATTTAAACTACCAAAATGCCATCCAACTTGCCCCAGAAGGCAGCTTAGTATAATAATTTATATCTTTCATTCCATCCCTACCTACGTAAAAAAAAAGAAAAGAGTGTGCTCACCTACTCTGCTCAAGTAGCCAGGGACACATGGCATCTAGTTAACCCATCTGGCTAGGGGAATTACATATGTGGTGCATTAATGCTTTATAGAGAAACTACATTATATGCTACAATGTGGAGCGAACTTCTGATTTGTTCATCAGCCTCTTTACCCTTTCAAGCTACTCTTTGCTCTCCTTCCCAGGGTTTTTCTTCTCCAGAAAAAGTTAAATTCTCTCTTCTGTCTACCATATAGTACTTTTTATTGCTAATAGAACACTTATGATATGGTAGTGTGTAGTCAGTGGCTTGTCACCTGTCTCCCTTTGGTCTCTTGGCCACTGTCAAATGAAAGTAAGTGGCTTCTGGTTAATCTATGAGAATCCCCTTAGTTGTTACAAGGTACCTGGAAGGAAAACAGGCCTGAGTCCTCACTAAGGTACCATGCTTGACCTATCTTCTCCCGACTGCCCTCGTCCTAGACAAAGTGGGTGGAGTTCACTCTCATGGCTACTAGGGAAGAGCAACTAGTTGGTCAAGAAGATCTCCTCCATCTCTCTTCATCCCAACTCGGGCTTCTCTCCAGTTCATGGAGTCCTCAGTCCAGTGGGAGAGAAAATACAGTGGGTCTGAACTGATCCATCACCCCTCACCTGTCATTTGAGACAGCTGCTCCAGCTCTGCAGCTGCAGAGGGCCCCAGGGCCACGGTGTGGATTATAGCTCCGCTTTGCTGCACCTCTTTAAAGCACCTGCTGATAGTGTTGTCCTCCCCATCCGTCAGCAGCACAATCTCAGAGCCATCTGTTGGAAATTTTTTCTTAATCACCTAAGGACATAATTCAGGACATGGGTTACTGCAGCGTGTAAAAACTATCTTTATACGGGACAAGGAGACCATTTCCAGGGGGAATAAACAGAACTATGTGGGGGTGTTTAGAGGTACGTTTTTCTTGTTTTTTTTTCTTTTTAAAACTAACTTCATCACATGAACACATTAATATCATATGATATGATTTTATAGCACCAACATCATGAGTATCTCTCTCTCTTTCTCTCTCTCTCTCTCTCTCTCTCTCTCTGCTTGTCTCTTTCTCTTGCTCTTGACTGAACCCAGGGCCTTGACACTAAACTATCTCCCCAGCCTTTCCTAATATTTTATTTTGAGGCAAGTCACTAAGATGCCCAGGCTGGGCACAAACTTGTGATCCTCCTGCCTCAGCCTCCCAGAGTTCTGGGATTACAACTGAGTACCACCATGCCAGGCTTCATGGAATCTGGCAATTGTTTCTCCTCTCGGTTGGCCTTCTACAGAAAGGGATGCTATGGGGTGTAACACTTCTGGGGATGGATGGACAGTGCTGGAGAAGGAGAAAAGGTTTTTCTCTTTTTCTTTACCTGATCCTTGATGGACTTCCAGAGGTTTCAAGGTGTCTTCAGAAAACATCCTCACAATGGGGGTTATTTGCAAGGTATTAGAACCAGGGAAGATTTTAACTTGTATGATTTTCACCATTCTGACAATAACCAGCTGTTTATGGCTGGTATTGGTTCTGACTGGTTATTCCCAGATTATAGGAGTAGTTAAATTTTTTTCTAATTAAAGCAAAGCATTTTGTTCCTATTAACCCCTAATTCCTAGTTGTCCCATAACAGCTACATCTCAACTGTCCTTGGTAGACTTTGATTTTATAAATACATACATGCATATATTATAGAGAGGACACTCCTTCTACCAATATTGAAAAGGATTATGATGGAAGGAAAGTTAGATAAAAGAATATGTCATCTATTTAAGAAGAGGAAGACAGGAGTCTATTGTCCCCCAAAATAAGTGAAAGGAAAGATTTCGAAGTAGGGAAAACAAGCAATCAGGCTAAGTACTGAAACTCTTTCCCCGGACCAGAACCTCAGAAAGTTGAAGGGAAAGTTGAGGACAGGAACCTTCTGTCTCTCTCCCTTTTTGACTGAGGAGAGGCCACTGCCCAAGGCAGCTGTGATGACACGAGGAGAGAGCAGAACTGGGACTGTGGCCATGGAGAGGAGACAGGGCCCAGGAGTGGGGAGCTGAGTATACCTTGGTCTGACCAAACTAAGGGCCTGAGAAGCCAGAGAAATAGCCAGTTTGGACTTCCTTGTCTCATCCTCTATCAAAACCGTGTGTCAGGAAAAATAGGAAGATGTTCCCGCATCTGCCATAAGGGAGGCTGAGTGGGGAGTCAGTGGGTGACAGAGGGTGATCCTGCCGAGGCATGTGCAGCCTGGCTAGGTCCCAGGGGAGGCTGTCTAGACTTTGTCTAGACTTTGCTGTGGTAATGGAGCCAGCCAGAGAGGACCACAAGGCCCTGGTCACTCCTAGAGAATAAACCAGTCCTCCCTCTTACTACCTCTTCAGGTACCACTGCAGGAGACTAGGACAGACCTGACCAGGTTCTGCAGCAGGGACCAGCAGGCATCTGGAGGACAATGCAGACTCCAAGGCATTTTGCTTCCTCACCTGAAGACATACAAGCTCCTGTACCCCACACCCAGCCTCCAGCAGGAGGAGGAGCAGTGTAAATTCCAGTTGTTCCCTCCCACTCTCTCTCACTCATCTGAATGGAAATCGCAGAACCAGAAATTCACTGCTTACCACCAAACATCTAGACACTCACTGCACAGCAGGAGTTCAGCACATCAGAGATTTCATTGTCAGTGTTTTTCTCTCCTTCTCTCCTTTAATCAGCACTTGGGTGGTGGCAGAGTTAGCAGAACCAAGTGGATACAGGATTTATACTCCTGGCCTGAAGGAGGGTTTTGTGCTAAGTATACAATACAAAGTACTTTCAGGGAATTGATCTTCGAGGTAGAGTAAAGGGTCAAAGGGACAGACAGCACTGAGGAAATGGTCATGTCTACCTCTGTGAGTGAGAAAATACATATTCCTTCTGCTGCCTCTTTACGAGCTGCAACGGTCCCGTCACCCAGCAATATGGGTGCTGTGCCCAAAAAGCAAGCAGAGGGCAGCCACGCCAGCGTGTCCTGGGGTTCTGAAGTACCAGGCCAGCCCCTCTCATTCAGCCTGCTGTTCTGTTTCAATAGTCCCTCCATAAACACAGGTTACCTGGAGCTATTCAACAGTAGGTGTTATTAGTGTATCAAATAATTCAGTGCAATTTATTACAAAGAACTTCCTGTATAAATGACAGCATGTCAACAGATTGGGAGTCAAAAGATTAAGTTTTACCTCTGTAGAAGTTTTGCTTGATAGAAATACATGGCTAGATGATAGACAGAAGAGTCCAGAAGTCTTAAGAAGTGTTTTTTTAAAATGTTATAGGATTCAGAAAGAGATATTCCTATACAGATGAAAGGGTCAGGAAAGATGCCAGGAAGTATATGATGCCTCTGATGGGTCATTGAAGTTAGGTGTGATTTGACATGCAAAGAAAGGAGAAGAACCTACTGTAGGTGAGGAGCTAGCCTGCCGAAGGTGTGGCCACTCCGAAGGACAGGTGATTCGATTTGCTTACGTGCAGGATCCCTGGAGGAAGGAGGCCCTGGTGCTTAAGTCTGGAGAGGTAGCTAGTAGATTTATGATGAAAGAGCTTAAATATTAGAAGAATTTATATGTTTTCTTGAAAATGGGGAGAAACTGATGCCTAATTGAGGGATGATATGACTGGATCTTTAGACATGACATTAATGTAATTTATAGTTCCGAGGGCCTGCTGCTTCAACAATATTTTCTTCCCCAGTGAGATGGCCTTTGGAGTGTCCAGCTGCCTCAGAGATTTACTACATGGATAGATTTTTTTTTTCCATAGAAGACACTTTTAAAGCCTTGTGTATCTTTCCTTCACAGCATTCATTACAGTTCATTAGTATACACTTATGTGTGTCACTCATATAATCGATGACTCCAATGCAGGCTTTCAAGGTACCCGCAGTGCCTAGCACAATGCCTGACATGTAGAAGGCTACCACAAATACATAGCTATGCAGATGCAGAAAAGCACAAAAGCATGAATAAATTAGTAATAGTGTTGGGAGTCTATGTCTTTGCATCATTTGAAGCATTGCTTTGCTCTTGGTTGTCTAATTCAAATAGACACCGGGCATATAAGGAAACATTTCTTAGGAAAAAACATGGCAAACACTGGCAAACCACAATAGTGGAACATGTCTCACAGTAAATGCTGATTGAAGACCAGAGCAGATGGATGTCCCTCCAGAGGATATTGTTGGTAAGCGTTTGGTGAGTGCAGCTCTGTCCACATCACTCTTTATCTGGACAAGTTCACTTTGTACATAGGCGCTACTGTCAAATGTCACCAGCCCAACCCAAGACCTGTCCTCCACCGTCTGCAGTAGGAAAAGCTTTCCTGCTTGATTCATGCGGTCAAGGCGGTTGTCACTCTGGATGGACAAGCAAACGAAAAGCAATCAGGTTGGATTTAAATGAATTCACTGATTATTGAACAGGTGAGAGGGTATTCTGAGGTTGCTGCTTTGAGATACAGTAAATGATTTGCCTCAGGCATCTCTTATGGGAGAAATTTTCCATTCATATTTAGCAGCATCTTTGCATAAATTTTAGAACCTTTGCATCAATAGCAAAAGGCAATGCCAGATAACATGAGCATTAAGTACAGTGTTTTAGTGATATTTCTAGATAAGTCCTGTATAGAAGTATAGACCTATAGACCTATGCAATGTCAGTAAAACATTAAAAACATTAAGTTTATGTAACTTGCCAGATCTTTGCTCACAAATTAAAACTAATTTGGAAAATGAAACAGTTGATGCCAAATCTCTGTGGAATAAGTAAAGTAGGCATTTCTTTTTCTTTCTTTCATTTTTTTTTTTTTATACCATGGCTCAAACTCACGACCTTGCACTTGCCAGGCAAGTGCTTATGCCGTGGAGCTAAATCCCTGGCCAAGTGGGCATTTCTGATGGGAATGTTATTGCAATTGTTCTAATTTTGGGACTGTATTTATTCCCAACAAATTCAAAGTTGTGGTCCAGATCATATCATACACATATGTATGAGAGGCATAGAGAGACTGAGACTCAGTGAACATACCGACATGCTTCCAGATTTATCAAGGACTAAACATACAACTCTTTGTCCAACGTGCAGCAAAGAGAAGGTGGGTTTGGGTGGGTTCGTTGTCATAGGAGTGGTTTTCTTAAAGTCCTCAGATTCGCTGATCACTTCCCATGTGCTTCGGAGATTGCATTTTTTATTTTGCATGTTTGGGGCTTCTTTATTGTGGTTGTTTTGGGTACAGAAACCAACCACCTGAAATTGTCAATGAAATGATATAGTTAGCAGTAAAGTGCTTATTAAAATAAATATCTCATAATTTAAATTCCCATTTCTTTTTCCCAGTCTGCCTTGCTAACCTATCACAATGGTTCAACATCACAACCACTACAGAGGATTCTTGGGTGCATCTTAGCCATAGTTTGGAGATTCTACCTCACACCATGTTTTCAATGTCACTGTACCCTTATTACTTCTCAGAAATCCACTTCCCTACTCTAAGTGGCTTCCCGTCTAATCTTCAGACTTGCAGTTCCAAGTCCTCACTACTCTCTTCATGTCCCCCTTGTTGGCACTCCTCTCCTGGAGCCATCTTTTTCCTCTCACCTGTAGCATTAAACTTCGCTCCCTTACTTCCCACCTATTGACCAGTACCCCTCATTTCAACTTTCAACATCCATCATTTCAGCTCTCCATATAGCTCTGTAATCCACTTGGATGTCTTACTGGTGAAATGTACTGACTTGGTTATTTTCATGGGGGAGGAAGGCAGGTAAACACCCAGTTTCCAGATAGGGGCAACTGAGGGCTTCATAGTGACAACGAGACGTAATACACGTGGAGAGGAGCCGTGTTGGAGAAAGGTGATGAGATTTTTTATGGACATGTAGAGTTATGGAGCTGGCAGCCTCTGTTCTCTTGAGGATTTCTAATCAATTCTTTGTACAGTACAACATAGAAGCTTCAGTAAGGTCCTTTTAACACTGTGGTTTATGCCCTGGACTATAAAACCATTCATATGAGAAACTTTTCTCATTAAATTTTACTTCCTCAAAATTTAGTCCTGTGTCTAACACACAGACAAGCTCAATGTTAACTTTGTTGTTTTTAGAGTGACCTTATTCTCTTTATGCATCAATTTTTAAATCTACAAAATGACATTTCTTATGCAAAAATAATATAAAAATACATGCAATGGGGTCAATACTAACAGCCAATAAAGAATGATTCTTTTCTTCTTCCTTGGCCTTTATGTTCCTAGCGTTTGGAGAACTAAAAAGGGAAGCAGAGTATACAAAGAAAGAGCAACCTACTTCTTTTCTTACCATTCAATTAAAAATCTTAAATATCTGGGAGTCTAACAATTCAGAAAGCAAATATTGTACTTGTAAAACACTTATTTTTCTCTTTATGTGCATTTTCCACCTCATAAATTATAGTAATTTTCTCATATTATTGGTGTGACTGATTTTTAACAAGAAAACCTGAAAAGCTTTTATGTGAACCTCACCCAGAATTCCCCAAATCTGTTTATCAAATTTAACTCTGTAGCTAATTTATTTATTTATTTAAAATTTTTTTTTTATCGGTACTGGGGATCAAACGCACAACTGCGTGCTTACACTTAGGCCGCTGAGCTAAATCCCCAGCCCCTCTGTAGCTAATTTAAAACACAGACGGTTCTTGACTTACAATGATACAGTTTAGAATTTTTCACCTTTGATGGTGCAAAAGGGACAGACATTTGGTAAAAACGGTACTTTGAATTTAGTCATTCTCTGAATTCTATATCCTCTCATGATCCTGGAAGACCAGCAGTGAGCCATGCTCCCACTCCAAGGCACTGCTACGATGCCCAATAAGTTAGGATATTAAATGAATCTTTCACTTACAGTATTTTCAATGTAAAATAGGTTTACTGGGATATTCAACCTCATCATAAGTTAAAGAGTATCTGTGTACATTATCCGGGCTTTTCCTAAAAATTTCTTAATCAGTTTGGGAGTAAACTGGTGAGCTATGGTTCATCAAATTATCTATCACTATTGATAGACTCTGGTAAGTTATTTTACCCCTTATTCCAGTGGAAAAATCTAATTTTATGTAGGATACTGGAAGATAAGCGCTCCTTACTCAAGTCAATTAGCTCATGCATTTCATTTTATCTTGTGAAAATTTGCTGGTCTATATATTTAACATTAACAAGGACAGTGAAGTTCATCTGTGACCATTAAAAATAAACAGTAAGCCTGCCATGATGGTGCACATCTGTAATCCCAGCACTCAGGAGGCCAAGGCAGAAGGATCACAAGTTCCAGATCAGCCTAGCAAAACCCGATCTCAACAAACCAAATCAAAACTGTAAGTATTTTTACTCTGTTTAAAGCCATTAATTGCCATTAGAAAGAGCTCCTAAGAGTCTTAACAATCTTTAAATGATAGAAATTTTGCTTAACAATCAAAGGCAAATATGCAAGCAGAAAAGTGTTCTTTAGAAGTTGCAGTAAGGACTACTGTTCATTATTTTCATTCTTAACTAATGAAAAGAACTACCTATAATCCTCCTGGATAATTGTGTCATTTAAATGGTTTTGTGCTTGCATGAAGTTAAGAGTATCTGCAAAAATTCTAAACACTTAAAAGCTAGTAGAAGAAAGATGTGCAGAAGAAGGAATGGACATAGGGTAGAAAGAAGAAAGGGAAAGTTTTGATTTTTATCCCTGATTTTGTGCTCACAGCTTGTCCCAGAAAGAATCAGATATTGATTTTTTTTTCTAAAACTGATACTTTCCTCTAAATTTTCTCTGGAATTTGATTTTCCCCAGAGCATCAGGGAAAAACCTCACTAAATTGATAAGAGTCTGGGAGGAAAAAATAAGGTACTTACAGATTCAATGCTTTGTGCAAACATTATGGAAGCCTTTGCGGTCTGTTGCCTATGTGGTATCAACTGACAGTCTTTATCATACAGTCCCGTTAGTTTGTTGATTCTGCATGGTCCTTCCTTACAGCTGCCTCCCTGGCACTTAATTGCTTTATATAGTCCGGTAATATCTGTTGAACATCTGAAAAGAAGTTAAGGTTAGATGTTTAGGAGATGTTAACATTTCAAAGGGGCAGATTATGGCCAGTGGCTGATAAATTGCTTGTCTATAATTTCTTTTTATAATTCAAGAAACAAATACATTCCTTCAGATAGCAAAATGACTGAATCTGCATGAAGTGATTGTCTATTTGCGAGAAAGGATCAGAATTTATTTCTATGCAGTGGGAAACTAAGTCTGGCTAGAGTTGCTATCAGCAGCAGTAAGGCTCAAAGACTTTAGCCACCTTCTAATCAATTCCTGCTCCTCAAGATTCAGGAGCCCTCTTTGTTTTCCCCAAAAGATGTGCTGACATTTCCTGTTTATTTTTGCCTCTTCCAATTGGTTTATTTCATACAGTTTTGCATAGATCCTTTATATTCATGAGTTTAAAGGCTTATCAATTTTGGTGTTATAAATGGAGTTTTTTCTCCCATCTTTTATTTTTAATTATAGTTTTGATTATATAAACTATACATGAAGAAAAAAGAAAGTCCAAGGAAAAAAATGTCTCACCATCAAGAATAAAGCACTTTAACAGGTTGAATCATTTCCTTCTCATTCTATATATCAGACTTATATTGCACATATAAGTATCTCTGCTTTTAAAAAACATAGTACATTAGTAAATTGTAAGGTAAATTTTAATATATAATTTAATATTATATAATATTAAAGTAAATTTTAATATATAATTTAATATTCTTTTAAAAATGTGTTTCTATAATTTTCTTTTAATACTATAATGTAAATTCAGCACCCTTTATTTAATTTAATTTCTCCTCTAACTTGTCAATACTAAAAATAGAATATTAATGAATAAACAAAAATTTTCATGAAGTTTTGATTGCATTTACAAGTTTGTAATACAATTAATTCCCAGGGGAAATTATCAGTTCTAAAACTTAAACATTTTACAGCCTGTTCATAAGGCTTGTTCTGTTATTTCTTTAAAGTGGATTTTTAAACATGAAATTATTATTATCTTTTTTTTTCCTTTTGAGGCAGGGTTTCACTCTGCAGACCAGGTTGGCCTCAAGCTCACTTTGTAACCCAGTCTGGTCTTGAACTTGCAATAATCCTCCTGCCTCAGCTTCCTGAGTGCTGGGATTACAGGTGTGTGCCATCATGCCTGACTTTTAAACATGAAATTATTGAGTCAAAAAAACAGAAAAAATTTAGTGACGCTGTTTGTGGCACCCAAATCTCTGTCCAAAAAGTTGATTGGTCAAATTTATGCTTATAACGACTATTTCTGGGAGCTCTCAACCTAGTAACAATAACTTGCTAGGTACTAGATGAATCTTGTTATTAACAAATTTGCATCTCTTTGCTCACTAATTACTAATTCCACTAATGCTGAAACTCTTTAATGAATTTGAAAGGGAAACAGTACTTCCAAAATCAATCCTGGAAGCAAACATTAGTCTGATACCTAAACTATGGAAGGACCCAAGTAGAAAAGAAAACTACAGAACAAAGATCTAAATATTAAAATAGAAACAGTAAATCTACAGGAATAAAAAGTAGATACTAATCTTGAAGACATAGGTGTAGGCAGAGAGTTCATGAACAAAACCCAAACTACATGGGAAATACTTCAAACAATCAATAATTGGGATCTCATCTTATTAAAAAGCTTTTGCACATCAAAAGAAATCACCATCAGAGTCAAAAGAAAACCCACA
Organism: Hydrochoerus hydrochaeris; assembly: GCA_004027455.1. Classification (NCBI taxonomy): domain Eukaryota; kingdom Metazoa; phylum Chordata; class Mammalia; order Rodentia; family Hydrochaeridae; genus Hydrochoerus; species Hydrochoerus hydrochaeris. The sequence continues at coordinate 37,438 of PVLA01006644.1, read as the reverse complement.
GAATGGAAAAAAAATTAGCAAGTTGTCCCTCAGAAAAAGGATGGATATCTAGAACATATAAAGAATTGAAAATAAGTAGGCCATTGAAATTCAAAGATCCAACCCAAATGTGGGCATCTGAGATGAATACACACTTCTCAGATGAAGAAATACAAATGTCAAATAAATATATGATAAAAATGTTCAATGTCATTCATTGGTCATTTGAGAGATATAAATTAAAAATTTTCCTCCTCTCTTAAAATTTTTTTCTAATAGATTTGTAACTTAAACTATATTAAATAGTGAATCTTATACGTGTCAGTTCATTTTTTTAGTCTTATAATATATTAAAAATTTGTTAAGTAAACTTCCTTTTTATTTTCTTTTTCAAAAGTTATCTCAGTTAAACTAATTCTAAGATTTTTGAAATGAGATAAAAATGGATATCATTTTGAGTAAAGTTTCCTAAAACCTACATATGAATTTTCATTGAACTTATAACTTTCATGAATTGAAGGTTTCTTAATTTATCTTGATTTTCATTTAAGTATTTTGGAAAGAATCTAAGAGGGTTTTTTTAGTGAATTACTATCTTAAGTGGAACATTTTTTCATTATGTTTTTGCAATATAAAGAGATGCAAATTTGTTAATAACAAGATTCATCTAGTACCTAGCAAGTTATTGTTACTATGTTGAGAGCTCCCAGAAATAGTCGTTATAAGCATAAATTTGACCAATCAACTTTTTGGACAGAGATTTGGGTGCCACAAACAGGGTCACTATATGCTAATAAATTGAGAAGCAATTTGACTATTTTGCATATGGTAACCTTGTTGAATTTATTTATTTATGTATTTATTTATTTTTGAAACAGGGTCTTGCTATGTCATCCAGACTGGTCTTGATATCTCTGTGTAGTCCAGGCTGGCCTTGAACTTACAGTAGTCCTCCTGCCTGAGCTTCCCAAGTGCTGGGATTATAAATATGTGCCACCATGCCTGGCTATCTTGATTTTAATTTCAGTTTATTTCCATAGGCTTTCTAAATGGACGATGTATCATTTGCATAGGGCACTTTTTCTCTTCCTTTCTGACAGTCTGTTCCATTATAGAATTTCCCAATTTTCAGGTGTTACTGCATTGACTGTAACTTCCTAGACAAATTTGGGTAACAGTGGTTATGGTGGCCATCCTTATCTCACTCCTGGGAATGTGTCTAGTGTTTCTTTATGAAATATGGCATAGACACAGCTTTCATAGATGTTCTGTGTCATATTCAAGGAGTAACCCCTTGTTTTGGTTACTCTGGTTACTCAAAATGACAGAGCAATCTCTGTCATTTTGGTTGTTGCTTCTAGGCCTAAAGTATAATTTAAAAGTTTGGAAGATAAGAAGCAATACAAATTACTAGTCTGTTATTGCAAAATTTCTTTTTAAAAGGATGTGATCATCGTATCAGCTTTCCTAATACAGTATACATAGTTTCCATGGAAGGAAGGATATTCTGATATGTGGATTTTTTCTAGATTATCTGAAAAAGGCATATGTATGAATCAGCCTTTCTCTCAAAAGAAGACACAGGATCTTCATTATCTGAAGCTTAGAGAGGAGAAGTGGGACAGGGGGACGGAAGCTTTGGAAGGTCAGCCAGCGCCTATTATACTGGGGAAGCGACACTGGCCTGTGAGCTGTGTAGAGCCAAGGAGAGAAGCTGAAGAGGTGGGAGAGACTGCTTGGCTCCTCGCGTTAGTAATGTACCTATTGTCCATTTATGGCCAAAGAGCACCAGTAATGGGGCCAGTGAAACAGAGGTGGACAATGTTGAAGAACCTTAAATGCAGTAAAGAAAGAGAAACATGGAGAACAGCAATATTCACAAGGGAGGCCAAGTCCTGAGCCCACACAGTGACTGGACCAAGTCAAGGCTCATAATGAACACAGATGAGCACGTCTCCCTAGGGAAACATCAGTCCAGAACGACTGGAGGCAGAAAAGGTGTTGTACCAACTTTTATTCTTTAGAAGGAGGTTACTGCTCTTTAATTCATGAATAAATATGCAATTCTGTCAAGTTGATGTTGAGACCATGTGAATATTCATTTATTTTTTTGCTTTCCTTGAAGTACTATGTCACCTAGCTAACATTACATTTTTGGATTTCCACAAGTATCCTACTGGGCCTTTATGTTTGCTATTTCCTTTATTCCCCTAGCTGTAATTTATTATCCTTTTATTTAAAATCTTCATCTTTTTAGAGATCCATAACTACAGTTTACTTCTTTACTTCATCTGTCCAATGTTAGCATCTGAATTATCCCAGCTTTTTAAAAAAAAATTGCTGAGTTTCCTGTCACTTATGTCCATACTGATGCAGTTTATATACATAGAAATTATTGGTTGCCAGAACTCACCCCTAAAGTTGTGACTGCCAAGAGTACTTGCCAAGTGTAATTTAGTAATTTTTTTTTGTTTTGTTTTTCATTTTCTGACACCATGCAGGGTTTAATTCAACTGTGAAGATTTTTTGCTTTACTATCTTCATTGTCTTTCAGGTAAATTCCACAGCTGCCCCCAACCCCGCTCACACTGACAAAGCCCACACAGAGTCACTTTGTTTTAAAGGCCTCATTAGCTCTCCTCACACCACTGATTCTGGTGCAGGAAGACAGATGTTGGACGTGGCACCCATGGACTTATTATAGTTGGCACACTTTTTTTTCTGAAAAGGGACAAATGATTTATAGCAGCAAAGTAGATAATTTAATGATCTTGGAAGAATTCAAAGTGGTGATTTTGTAGACAACAAAAAGAATGCAATGAGAGAATGAATTAGAGAAAAATAGAAAGGCTGATTTTTAAAATAATTAATTCTAACAGAAAGTAGCTACAACTTAAAATAGTTTGATAAGATGAAATAAAAATGTACATACCTTACGGCTTGAGGTCTTCCCTTGGAAAGGTAGAATTTTTCATCATTATTGTACTCATCAAATACTCCCCATTGTAGGTGAGCCCATTCATGAACAAAGACCCTGCCTGTGAGAAAATATTTTGGTTACCTGAGTACAGTAAGAATGGTAAGATAACTTTCTTTCAAGAGCAGAAAGCAACACTTTCAAATGTTTTTTATGTTTTGATAGGATTTTGTGTGTGTGTGTGTGTGTGTGTGTGTGTGAGACAGGCTTTCACTATGCACCCCAGGTTGGCCTCCAACTCACAGCAATCCTCCTGCCTCAGCTTCCTGGGTGCTGGTGTTACAGATGTGTGCTGCCAAGGCCAGATAAGTTTGTTTGTTTGTTTGTTTTTTACATTAGAGGTTTGATTTCCTTAGAATGACAAATGTGCATTTCTGTAAAGCATAAACACTCATTTTGGCTCATCAAACATTAATCAGGTACGTGGTAAATGGCAGGCAGTTACTCACACAAAGATGAAACACTGGCCCTTTCCCATGCAGTTCATGGTCCAGGAGAAAACACGCATGATGCCAGGTCCAACTCTTTAGCAAAGGAGACAAGGAGCTGATGTTTTGGGTCCTGCTCCTTCCTATAGCCCCGCCTTTCCGGATATGCTCAGACTGGACCAGGAGCTCCTCCTTGGACTGTCATTGTGTCCAGTTAGGTAATAGCATCGTTGCTGCTTCCTTGCTAGCCTCCCACACCAGACGCCCGTCTGTATCAGGACAAGATGTCTGACTGCTTCACTGTCATGGCTGAGCACACAGTACCTCAAAACTAATAGGCACATGGGTAAAATATCTGTTAAATTTGGATGGATCTTAGTGATTTAGGTACAGTTTAGTGTTTCTGAAATTTCAAACTGGGTGCATCTAGAGGGTTAGGTGAGGAGGATGTGCTAAGGAAGCCCTGATACTGGACACTGAGGATTGGGACTTTATTCTGTAGGTGTTGAGGAGCAGCTGATGGTTTCTTATTAAAGGTGAGGGCAGACTAAGAATGGAGGAGTGGAGTCACAGCATAGAAAGGGGACATTATAGAGAAGTGCCACTATACATGGCCATGGTGGACAGAGTGGGTTCCGGGGTGAGATGGGCCAGTGAGGTAAATCAACCCAATGATTTAATAATGAATAACATTTGATTACACTTGGAGAGTACATGTTGTACATATACCTTGTTGCTTGTTGATTTTAATATTTTTTTCAAAGATGGCTGGGTAAAGCTCATGTAGAAATGATAGGGTTTGTTTATTTTGTAAAAGGAAATTGGACTTTTTTCTTTTTAACAAAAGGCTTTTCAGTGCTGAAGGACACTGTGCCACCCAGAAGTACAGCAACAGACCAGGAGTCTCAGCACCACCCATGAGCTCAGGTCTCTTGTCACCTGTGCCGCTGGGTTCTCCTTTAACCCTAGCTGCTTATAACTGCAAAGCAAATTCCCAGAAGAACTGAAAACATCATACCACAGTGACACATGTGCACCCATGTTTATAGCAGCACAATTTGTAATAGCCAGATCTTAGAAACAACCTAAGTGCCCATCAGCTGAGGAATGGATAAAAAAGATGTGGTGTTTTTATACAATAGAGTACTACTCAGCTTTTATAAATAAATGGATGCAACCTGAGACAATACTCATAAGTGAAATAAATCAAACTCACATGTGTAAATACCGTGTAGTCTCCCTAGTGTAAGAAATGATAAGAGTACATAAGATTTTATGGTAATCATGGTTCCCCATTATATTGCTTTGAAGTCTTACAATGTTTTCATTCATTGGTTGGAATGGTTTTATTCTGTTTTGTTTGATTTTATTATTTGTGATGGTATGAACAACTGCTTTGAAGAAAAAAAAGACATTATGGCAGCCATTGCTGATTTAGTATCTCTTGCTTTGAAGTCCTACAATGCTTTGGTTCTTGTGTTTCCACTGGTTCTATCATGTTGTGTCTCACTGGATTTTAATATGTGTGATAGTATAAACAAATTTTTTAAAGAAAATGAGATATTATAGTAGCCATCGTTCATTTTCTGTTATTTGGTTTTGAATGTCCTGTAATACTTTCATTCTCTTGAATGGTTTTATACTATATTATTATGTTTGATACTATTGTGTGTGAAGCTAAGCTCAACTATTTCAAAGAAAAGAGACATTACAGTAGCTACTGTTGATATCCAGTTGTTTTGTTGTGAAGTGCTATGTTGCTTGCATTGTTCTGTTCTGATTTGCTTTGTTCTGTTTTGTTTTATTCTCTTTAAAAAAAAAAAAACTGCAAAGCACTGTGGGTCTTCGCCCTCTGGTGGCCACCACCTGAATTGCAGGCAGGAGGTTTCATTTAGGTGACTTCTCTCAGATCTACAGAAACCTAAAACTACATAGTGTATTAAACTATTTCATAGTTATAAGCTGGCACTATGATACTTTCTAAATTAAAATACTATAATTACACATATATACACAATAATAAGTTATGTATGAGGGACGTTTTGTTCTGAATTTCACATGAAAAACACGCTTTGTCAGTTTAGCTTACATGGGCTAATTCACACAAAAAATTATTATTATGTATTCACTTTGAAAAAATAATTATTGGACTATGAGTGATATTTTGACTATGAGTGATATAGTAGAACATCTTATCCGTGCCAATACCTTGTGGTCCATATTGCTTCAATTTCTTTCCTGCTAAGAAGTCAGGAGTGAGATGAATCTTTTCACCCTTTTCTCCACACTTTCCAAACTGCTCGGTATAGGGCTCATCAGTACCTAGTTGATTAGGTTCGACCACAACGTCTGCCTGAAATTTTAAAAGAGATTTTTATTATTACCACATTTCAGCAACCACACTGGAGTATTTTCAAACCGTTCCATTTGATGCAAGAGTATTTGACTTAAGAAAAATCTAGGTCAAAGAAGACAGGTAACTTTGAAAAAAGAACTTCGCATGCTCACATTTTTGTAGGTCTGAAGTTTTGGTTTCACATACTCAGGTTTTGCCTTCCAGTTTTCTGGAATCAAAATGGAAACACTTTTGAAATAAAATCTTTTCTCTGTAGCTTCAAACATGTATGGAGATGCCTCCGTGACCATGTCCTAGGAAGAAAGAAAACATACCCAAAACAACAATTATGACTGAAAATAGACTAGGACACCCATCATTTGAATTTACACCTATATTTTACCTTTGGAAAGATGAGATGGGAAGAGGAAATGTGCCCACGCTTTTATTGATAGTAGCAGCTAGACTTTCTCAATATTTACCACATACTCTGTGATACAGTGTAGTGGTAAGCAATTCAGATGCTAGAAGCAGATGCCAATCTTGGCTTAACCACTCATTGGACACTTTCCAATCCTGAGTCCTAATGATCCAATTTATTAAACAGGAAATATCATAGTAACCAGCTGATAATGTTGGAATGAGGAACAAAGAAGTCAGACACGTGAAGTGCTAGCAATGATGTTTGATTAGCACAAATAAAGGCTTATTAAACTCACCTAGTGGTTTCTATTGTATATCTTTTCATGGGGATCAGTGACTATTTCAGGGAGAAACCGATACTTAGCAAACAGTAGTGGAGAGAAATTCTAAGTGAGTATGACTTCAACCCTTGCCACATCTTGTAATAATTTTGAGATTTAATAACATATCTAATTTAATTTAGTTTAAAACATCAGGTTATGGTAGCTTTCAGTCTTAGTATAGTATGAAGACGTAGATACAGGGAGATGGCATCATGACATATTTTTAAATTACATGTAACTTTACTTTTCTAAAATGAAATAGCCCCAGTGTCAAATGCATGTGCAGACTCTCTGAGATGGGTTTTGACCACACTCTCACAGACTATTGCTGCAGAGGGAGCTGAAGGAGCACTGGTCTGCCAGGACAGACGGTGAGTGGTGACAGAGGACAGAAGGGAACTCTAGCATTTCCTGGTGGGTAGAGGAGGAGCCAACAAAGAAGACTCAGCAGAAACAGTGAACATAGAGGAAATTGTAAAACATGCGTTGAGGACCACAAAACTCCTCCTAAGTAGAGATGGTTCTTTCTCCAAACTACTTTTTTGGGTTTTATTTCTAGGGAAGGAATCTCTGGGCCCTTGTACTATTGACTTTCCATCTGGATATATGAAAATAGGACATGAGATTGGTGACTATATCTAATATTTATAAAGCAATACATATGATATATTTTTGTTATTTTTAAAGTGTTGAGATAATTTGCAGATGACATACAAAACATTGTACAGATTTCCTAATTACTTTTCACCCAGTCTCCCCTTGCATGCACACATTTTTATATTTTATTCTTATAATGCCCTATTTTTTTAAAGCATTCCTGCTTTACAGATTACTCTCACTCTCTGTGTAATACTGCCTCTGAATGTACTATAGCCACATGCTAGGGTGATCTTTCAAAAGGATTTTTCCTCTTATTTTTAGCCATTTGTGTAAGACGTCTAATCCCTCCAACCTGACAAGAATTTAGATGCCTTTGCCAGAGCACCACGCATATGATTGTCTTCCCTTCTCCCACACAGGAGGATATAAGATGAAGTGCTGCCCCTCAGCAGCCCTGATGGGATTTTTGCTTCTGGGCTGACAAAATGCAGTTTCCTTCTCTGGAGTGCTCAGGGCTGTTCTTATAAATCAAAGCTTGCAGCCTGGGCTCCTATTTGGTATCACAGGGAAGGGGATTACAATTGGGAGAATAAAAAGAGAGCCTGGTATGTGCCTGTGGTGAAATCAGGCAAAGGAATTACCCTGTGTGCACACCTCAGGACCTGCCAAAATAAACTGGTTCTCCATTAATGCAGAACAAAGTAATTTTCAGTCAAATAACTCAGTCAGTAAATACCAAATCCTCCTTTAAATGTCAGAAATGGAACTAACTCTGAGTTACGTGTATTCTGTTCATCTCATCCCTTGCAAGAACTCTGATGGTTAAGGGTTATCATTTCCATTTCACAAATGAAGAGACTGAGACTCAAATAAAAAATAGCTTGCCAGTATCATGTACCTAAAATGAGAGAATTTATTTTCTATCACAATATTGTGCTAAGATCATTGCTATTGATCACTGTCAAAGTGTAAGTATTACTTTTTTTTTTTCTTACCAGGGACTGAACTCACAACCACACACTTGCAAGGCAGGTGCTTATGCCACTGAGCTAAATCCCCCTTTAACTTACCTTTATTTGTTGAATGAGTGCTTCATCTTCTGGCACACTGGGGTCAATTGCAATGACAATGCCTTCGTAGCCATTGTTATTCAGCTGAATGAGGGAGTCACTCAGGGTCCCTTCTAGAAGGTGAAGGACCAAGATGAAGACAGAACTTCTCCATGAACCCATGCCTGCACATCCCACTTTGGACATTGCTGCCTAGGGAGAGGACTTTCTTTGCCCCTATATATATGAAAACATACACACACTTTCCCCAGCTTATCAAAGGTGATTTATCACAGGACTTTAACCTCTTGACCTAAAGGGTTTCTTACTGCATTTGTCTTCAGTAGGAAGACAGCTATAGCTTAATAAGTTGTGTACTTTTTAAGTGTTTCAATGTAGAAGAAGGAGTGCTGGGTTTGCCTTCAGTTGTGCCAGATGTTTGTTGAGGGTGGGGAAGCCCGCACCTGGTTCCCTGGAAATCTTCATACCTAACACACTGAAAGATCTGCTTACTTACAAATATTTGTCCTCCAGGGAAACTGATTCACCCTGCAACACCACCAACCCTTGCTAACCCTGTCCAACATATGCTTGACTTCTGCATGTTCAGTATCCAGTTATAACTGATGGGCATCTTTATTTTTATGCTCATCAAGCCTGACATAGCCTCAGCAGCTCTTGGTGTTCCCCTTAGAATACCCCCTCACACCAGAAGCATTAGCAAGTAATACTGAGAGGATCTATTGCTCTATAATCAAGACAAAAGATAAAATCTGTGTCATACTTTGTAAAACTAACTCCTTCAAGTTTCCTCATCAGCTCTCTCCTCTTCCTAGTCCACATCTCCCAACTGTCAATAAAGTTTAAATTAATATTAATTTATTTTTCTGAAATCAGTGTCTCATAGAACATGAATTGTGGATTATCAGCTATTTCATAGATTCTTTTAAATTTGCCAAGCCTCAGATGAAAACTCACATTGGTCCACCACTTTCCTATATTAAAACTATTTGGAAATATCCCTTATCCAAATTTAATTTTGTCTTCAGGTAGTGATAAATGTCTATTTCATCTGGTCAGTCCCTGTTCTTTGACATTCATGAACACTGGTTCATAAAATTAAATTAGTACCTACTGCTAACATAACCTTCAGTAATTAAAAAGGAAGCACTGAAATGAGGAAGTACAAAATGATGAAGTGGATCTTTAGATGCTTTTATATAACAAGGTGAATACATTTTTATACACACCAAATTTTAAAATTTAGATTCAAAACTATCTAGATGTCCAACACTGTGTGTCTGAGTTCCCTAGAAATCAAAGCCTGAGTCAAGCTTACAAGCTGATGATTGATTGAAGAGTTAATTCCATAGCTAGAAAATAAGGAGAATGGAAAATGAGCCAATGAGAGCTCAGAGGCAATGAAAGAAGTGATGATAAATTGATCACTGCCATTCAGTGGGAAGACCCAGAAGATCAGCTTTCAAGGGACCCTCCTTTCCCTCAGGGGTTGTCTCCTAAGTGTGAAAAAGAAACCAAGTCTGGAGCTGTTCACGGAAGAGAGGAAAAGGGGACTCTGCCTTCTTCCCATCTTGATTAAGTGCTAATTCTCCTGGACTTCCTGTCTGTGTCAGTCGGTCCCTCTGGCAGTTGGATGAAAATTGAGACCCCGTGACCTGTGATGTGTGAAAAGTTAGTGAGTCCAAAGGGTGACAGGATTGTCTCAGGCAGTGAAGCCACTGACATTTTCAAGGAATAATAATGATAGAGGCTCTGAGGGTCTCCACAGACAGAGTGATCAGCCAGACTGGAGGACGCTCCCCAAGATGAGCCTAATATGCTCATTAAAATGAATCACTGTTTGAATTGCTCAGACTGTCTTTCATCATATCCAGTTCCAGTGTTATACGGGAGGGTTTCATTTTGGTTTTGGTGAGTGCAAGGTGCTCACTTGTTCCCTTAGAGAAGTTACAAGTCAAATTTTTGATAGAATCTCCTTCAAATTGGTGGCTAATCACAATTTCCTAAATTACATAAGGCAGTGGAGTTATTAAAATAAATTACAACACTTGCTGCTACAGCTGGTGCCAAGGCCATGATAGATATCTATCATCTCCCTCCTTCATCACCGAGGCCCCTCCCCTCACCAGCATTTTGGCTGATGTATTGTTTACCTGGTGGGTCTCAAGTTGACCACTCTCAATATTCTGTCACTGTCAATCCAGTGCAGGTTTTCAGAAACTCCCAGGGGGAGGACCATGAAGAAATGAAGGCAGAAGTGAACATCCAGAAAGCTGAGGTCAGGCAGAGCCCTCTGTCTTGGTTGGAGAAAAGAACTACCCAATGACTACAGCGTGTTTATTTATACGCGATGCAGGTTGATGTCAGGTGAAACCCCACTGCCTAGCAGCTTGTTCACCTGGCTCGCCTCAGGTACCTTATGTTCTTGGGACTGATCTTGTTCCTGCCCCACACATGTGATCCATCTTCAGCTTCAGTCACTCCCTACAATCACCCTGCCCTGCCTTCGATGATAATTCCCACTGACACTACCCTACTCCTTGATTATAAGTCTCAACTTGTTCTTTTTTTTTTCTTTTTGTCATTTTGAGACAGGGTCTTGCTATGCAGTTCAGGTTGGCCTTGGGATCACTTTGGAGCACAGGCTGGTCTTGAATCTGCACATGATTCTCCCAAATGCTGGGATTACAGGACTGTGCCAACACGCCCAGTTTCAGTTTGTTCTTAACTACTGGGAGTAGGTAAATTCAGTTTCTCTCCTCAATCATGGGACCCTACTGCAGTGGTCCCTGTGTCTATTGCCATGGCCTCTTTTTACCACCTTTAACTAAGGCTTGGATCTTTCAAACACTTTTCAAAGTGATTGTTCCAGTTCCACATTTTCAATTGTCAGTCTTTGAAATTTTATCCATTTGTTTGGTAAGACAGCCATCTCTGGATACTATATCTTTTGCTGGATATATGTATTATAAGTATCTCATTCAGTTTGTGACTTGTCTTAATGAATGTTATTCCTGGATAAACATAGTTACGTTTTAGTAAAGTCTAATTTAACCATCTCTTTTATGTGTAGTGGGTTTTTTTTTGTCTCATATGTGTTGTAGCTTGGCATAACTGATGCCATCTTGTGCCCTGTATTTGACTATTGCCCTGTATTTGACCCAGAAGAGTGAAAAAATTACTTAGATACAATCCCATGAGAAAAAAAAATGAGCTGCACCCACAAGAGAAAACTTAACCTGCTCAACAAAGAAGCAGGATACAGGTGCCAACAAATATTAGCGTAATAGTCTAGCTAAAATGTTTCCAACAGGATGTCTTTTTGTGGTTTTCTGTTTTAAAAGCTCTGTAACTTTTCAGGGCCACTTGCTGAGACTCTGAAACACTCATATCCTTAAATTAAACCTATATGTGAGTGGTCCTGAACTCAGCTAATAAAATTCCAAATTTATCAATTTGGCTGCTTGGATTCCTATCTTGTTCACAAACTCACATCATTAACAAGACAGTTTTCTCAGTTCATTAAGATATTATATAATGTTATATTCTATGTATTTTATTGTTTTGCCTTTAACATTGAGGTGTCTGATCCATCTATCATTTTTTTGTGCTTCTGGGACCTTATGAATACTGGTTACGTGCTATACCACTGAACTACATCTTCAAATATCCCTTTCCCGTGTGTGTGTGTGTGTGTGTGTGTGTGTTTACTGGGACTTAACCAGAGACCTTCACATTGAGCTACTTACCAAGCTATTTACAAAGTTACAATTTAAAAATTTTTTGAGAAAGCATTTTGCCAGTAAGTTGCCCAAGCTGTATTTGAACTTGTGATCCTCCTGCCTCAGTAGCTGGGATTACAAGCATACATTCTTGTGCCAGGCACAGAATGTCTTTTCTGTCTCTAATAATATCTCTTCTATTATGATATTATCTGTAGTATACTGGTATCTTTTGAATATTGAAAAATGTAAAAATGAAACAAATATAACATGGCTAGCACATGCCTGGCACACAGTTAATTTAATAGGCAATGTGTCTGTAGTATTCCTTTCCTCCCAGGCTTAGCTTTGGAGGAATAGATGAGAGCAGTGCCAACAAGATGGAGCAAGCTAAGGTTTTATATCAAATGACATCAAATAAGAATGCTCGAGGTTTAATTTAAGGATATGAATGTTTGAGAGTCAACCTGAAGCTCTTTCCCATGCACAGCCTATGATTTCTCCTACCTCCTCCTCCATTTCATTACTGCCTTTAGTAACGTTAGGATCATGAAGAAAAAGGCATTCATTACTGGTGAGAAAAAAAACACTACAAATGTTTTGGAGGGAAGTAATTATTAAAATTTAGTCATGTCTGCCTTTAACATAGCAATTCCACACCTAGTAATTTACTGTGGAGACACACAAGTTGCACAAGGTTATATGTACAAGGCCCAACTTCACACAGGTTTATAAAAGTATGTGGAAGGGTGTCCCATAAACCGACTTCTCGCTTCTTTCCTGTACTGACGTGAAATATATTTACAAGTTATTTCTTTTGGAGCGTTGTTCATTATATGCCTCCTGCTGCCCAGAGCCTGGGAAATGGAAAACACTGCCCATTTTGCGAGGCCACTTCCCCCCTGCTGTACCCTCAGACTGCCATTCTCAGATGACAGCTTTTTGATGAGACTCAGCAGCCGGTATCTGGGAGGCTGATGGAAACAGAATTGGGTACCATCTGTGTTCTTCACCACCCATCCCTGGAACCATCTTTCTGATAATAGCCGTCCCATCTAGGAGTGAGAGGGATTTATGCCGGACATCTTTCTTTGGTCCCTGGGGACAAGATCACATTATATGTTGAGTCGTTGGGTGCCTCTTTACATCATCACATATGCTGCTTTCTGTGTCTCTGACTTTCATTTATCACTTTCTGTCGCTTTGTGCCTGACCCATGCTTCTTTAACTTCCTGTGATGTACAAGAAGTCAGATTCTCCTTTCTTTCAGAGCACACTACTCATCTGACTGTATTTTTGCCTCCATTTCTTGTTTCCTTGCATTAACAGATCTCTTACACACAGTGCAGTCACTTAATTTATACACATTCTCTCTCTCTCTCTCTCTCTCTCTCTCTCTCTCTCTCCCTCTCTCTCTCACTCTCTTGCTCTCTGGCCAGGTGGATTTTCTTTCTGTTTTTAAAAAATAGCTGTACTGAGTGATCACTTGTCTACATTCTGGTTCTTTATATTAGCCTATTCTGGGCTTTTTTTTTTTTTGTATTCTTCCTACCTAATGCAAATTATATGTCCTCTGACCAACAAAGGGAGACCTAAAATTATACATCCTTTGACCAAGCCTCTGAACCACTATCCTACTCCTTTGGTCCATGAGAGATCAAGTGCTTTTGATTCCACATATGAGTGAGATCGTGCCATATGTATTATTCTGTGACTAGCTTGTTTCAGTAACATAATGTTCTGCAGGTTCATTTATGTGGTCATAAATCAAGGGATTTTATTTTTGTGTCTCAATGGTATTCTATAGTGTTTATATACTTCATTTTCTTTATCCAGTCACCTGTAATAGGTCTAGGCTGATTTAATATCTTAACAGTTGTTACTAATACTGTTAACATGGAAACACACGTATCTCTTTAGTATACTGACTTTAGTTCCTGACTATATATGCAGTAGTGAGATTATCAGATCATACAGAACTTGTATTTTTATTATTTTGGGGGAACCTCTATGCTGTTTTTAATAGTGGCAGTTCTAATTTACATTCTTACTCACAGCGCATAATTACTCCCTTTATTCCATACCCTTACTAGTATCGATTGTCTCTTGTATTTTTGGTATTGGCTCTTCTAACAAGTGTGAAGTGATATCCTAGTTCCCTTCTGATATGGATTTCCTTATGATTAGTAATGTTGAATACTTTTTCATATACCTGTTGGCTGTTTATGTGTCTTCTTTTAGAAATGCATATTCAGGTATTTTATTCTTTTATCTGTTTTGAGACAGGATTTTGCTATATAGTTTGAGACAGCCTTGAATTTGCTGTGTCGCTGAGAATGGCCTCAGATTTGCAATCTTCTTGCTCCAGCCTTCCAACTGCTGGCACTACAGGTGTGTGTCACCATGCTCATCTTTGTTCATTTTAAAAAATATAGGTCCCAGGTCTGGTGGCGCATGCCTGTAATCCCAGCACTCGGGAGACTGAGGCAAGAGAATCACTGTGAGTTAGAGACCAGCCTGGTCTACAAAGTGAGCTCAAGGTCAGCCTGAACTGCATAGTGAGACCCTGTCTCATATAAATAAATAATACAACTATTTGTTTTCTTGATATTGAGTTGAGTTCCTTATAAAGTTTGAAAATGTACCCCTTGTCTTGAGCTGTTTTCTATTGCTTCAGCTGAATTTTACAAACTGGATAATTTATGAAGAGCAGACTTTTATTTAGCTCCTAGTTCTACAGGTTGTGAAATCCAAACATATGGCACTAGCATCTGTTTGGCTTTCTTGTGACATAAACATGGAAGAGGATATCACATGGTGTAAAGCCAATGTGGCTTTTGTTACAAGGCCCTCTCGAGATAATCCATTAATCCATTAAGGATGGCAGAGCACTATTGAACTAATCCATTAAGGATGGCAGAGCACTATTGAACTAATCCCACAGTACCACCCACCTCCTAATGCTTTTCAAGTATGTGTTTTCTAACTTCAAATCTGGATAATTTGGTTCTTCCTATATCAATCAACATGTCTAGCAATTTTTTTACTACATAGTGGATGGTATGTTGTAGGGTCTCTGTATTAAGTTGTCTTTCTGTGAGTTACGCTCTAGTAAGTAGTAAATTGTTAGTGAATTACTTTGACTTTGTGGAAACTTAGTTTTGGGCTTTGTTAAAGCTGATTTATCTAAGATTTGCCTGAAGTTCCTGGGTATAACTCTTGGTCTGGGCACAAGGTCTTTCTCCCTTTTTGTGGCCCTTCTGGAGTTCCAGTGGAAAACCCACAGTGCTTACCATGTCCCCCTAAAATAAGTGGAGTTGAATCCTAAACCATTTCTCCCCAGAGCTAAGCAGAAGCTGAAATGTTTATTCAACTCATTTAGCTTCTCAGCTCTCGTTTTCTGTTAGATTCTTTTCTATTCAGGAATCATCCAAACATTAAGAGGACGTAGGTATGGGAACTTTTCCCTTTGTTGTTGCCTCCATTCTTGGATTTCCTCTCTTAATTTCTAAATATTCTGGCAACAAAGGACTTCTATGACTGGTTTGTCAAACCAGTAAGACTGCTGACTTCTGTGTAAATCCTGTCCAGACGGTACAAATAAACCGAGGTGAGCATCCAAGAGAAAGGTGGTTAAGTGTGCACTTGCCTGGGTTTCTTCCCTTTTCTAGTTTCTGCCCTTGTCAGAGCCCTGTGTATCTAAGAAATTTGTTTTCTACTGTGTCCAGAGTTATAATTGCTATCAAAATGATTAGTTAATCAAATGACTTCAATATTAATATTACTGGATCTGTCATATTTTTAAATGAATTATATATCTGAGGGTCACCTCTTCCAAAATAGCTACATTTTAAAAAATAAATCATAAGTAAAATTTTTTCTGTAGGCTTACTATGTTAAAATGCAAGTATTAAGATATTTGGATGGCAGACAACAGTGTGCACATAAACAGCAACCTACTTGTGTGTAAGCTATTTAATCTCCTTAAAATGAGCTACTTACTACTATTGTCTTTTCCCCACTGGAATTTAATCTTGCTGTACTGTCAATAAGAGAATGGGGAAAAACAGGGAAATGTTTCCCTCAATTTCAGAACAAATTTCTATCAATGATGATCAATGATTATTCTGGTTTTTCAAAATAATACCATCAGCCTATATTACCTTCATTCCTTTTTTCTTTTATTTTTTTTTCTTTTCTTTTCTTTTCTTACTTTTTGATGGCAGTATTACAAATTGAGTGCAAGGCTCTGAGAATGCTAGAAAGGTTCTCTATTACACCTTTTTACATCCTCAGCCCACCCTCAATTGCTAGCATTATATTCTCATACCCAGATAACTCAGCATCTATGTCACATACCTTCTTGCCTTGCAATCCTCCAATCTTCAATGATATCATTGTTCATGGGGTGTCCCACAAGTGAGAAGTGAGAAAAATTCCTCCTTCTCTTTGGCTCAATTATTATGTTTCTATTTTTTATTCAGGATCGATAGGGACTTTGCAGTGACTAAATCCGTATTTTCTCACATGTATCACGTCTTTCTTGTCTAATGCCTTCATTCCCTCACAGCACTAAACACTGCTCACCATACCACCTTCACAAGGTTACTTTCTACCTTGTTATGTTTGGTATGTTTTGTATCTTTGATATCCCATAGTTTTTCCTCTCCTTACACTTCACTAATTTCTAGACTTTAGTCCACTTCTTCTGTTACAGCATTTGCCAAATGGAAAAAGAGCTAAAGAGCAAAATACACACAAAAATAAACCAGATCCCTTTGGAGCTAGATTTTCATTCCTGCTATCTGATCTTGGAAGAGCTAAGTACTCCCAAGCACAATCCCCAGCATCTTTCCATTTCCTCTCAGGAAGGCAGTGTAAAGGGAAGTCTGAGAACCTGGCTCCTCATCTATGTAGCTCTGCCATTCATCAACACAAAACTTTAAATTACTCACTTAACTTTTCATCTTCCTGTCTGTAAAATAAGGAAGATACTTGAGGACTTGAAACTGAACACAACCTTCTCTTGGTATTTTACCAGCCATGTTTGAAACAAATTCCAGGCTAGCATGAGTAAGCGACCACGCAGAAGGGACAAATTGGCAAGTTAGAAACCGGGCTGCATGGATTTTGAAGCTCCCATGTGCCAATATTTAAGCACTATGAGTCATAGGAAGTGATGGGCCAGTCATGGGTTGTGGTATAGCTACAAAAATCAGGCTAGGTGGAGACTTTACTATTTGTTTTCTCCCCAGCATTGCACCAAGTCTCTCTACTCAGGGCTTTGATCTTTTTTTTCTATTTTGTTTAAGGTCGCCACACTTCCTTATGTACCTTTCAAAACATAGTCTAATTTTCTTTCTTAACAGGTCCTGATTATAAAGCTGAGATCTCTTCTACATTAGTTTTTAAACTTATTCAATAAAGTTTCAGGCTCTGTAATTTAAAAACCAAAAGATTCCATTGTTCAACTATCTTTAATAAAATGCAAGCAAGTAAAATTAGATAAAGATGATTTTTTATTTCCTTGTGGCATTTGCTTCCCCTTTCCCTTGCTTATGGTGGAAAATAGATTCTAGACTTTTATTTAACCAAAGAACATGATAGTCATTGCTAATGATCACTCTCTCCCTCTGATCTCTTTCACTTAAATTGAATAAAACCGTATTGTCTATATACTTATTAAAATAAGCTCACAACCTTGTCTTTCATTCTTAAAGCCTTATAAGAAGGAAAACCATTTTCATTCCAGTACTCCCAGGGCAATAACTTTGAAAACTGCTTTGATAGGAGTAGAAATTTACAAACAATACATTCAATAAATCTTTGTTACAAAACTGGTATGAAGGGACAAGGATGATAACCACATTTTAAGGTTGCCTCTTACTCTTCAGAAAGGTTTCTTTGAACATTAGTAGTGAGATTTGATCCACAGTACATTTAACCAAATGATAAGAGATAAAGAATTTTACAATTGGCACTTCATATAAAAAAATGTAGCTTGATCATTCCTTATAAACAAGCAACCTGTTCTGCACAGATAAGGGTAAGTACAAAATTATTTAAAGTAACTAAACAGTTGCATCAAATAGACAGTTATGCTGCACAATTCAGATTCTAACCCCCTTTCCTCTTCTTGGAGATATTTTTCCACTTTAATAAAACTTTGACCCTGATTCAACTTTGACTCTGATTCAACTTTGCCATTGCTTTAGCCTTGAAGAATAATCTTTATTATTTTTTCATAACTAAGTTTGTTTCCTAACTTCTCCAAAAATAAGTATTATATATAAAACTATGATCCATATTGTACGAAAATCCAGTACACTTTATTACAACTTGATGTTCATTTCAAATTGTTGTGTTTTTGCAAAGTTTGATAGCTATGGGTCTTAAAACTAAGAAGGAAGGTACTCTGTACATTTGTTCATAGCGATTTTGTCCCATTGAATCTCATGATTGCTCTTTTTCTTGTTTAAAATATAATGCGTTACAACTATAACAAGGCAAATGATTCCTATCAAACTCAGTGCTGTTAAAACTCCTTTCAATATGAGATGATCTCTGCCAGGTACAGAAGCAGACTTTGGAGGACTGGACAGAGATACCTGAGCTATGTTGGATATAGCAGACTTTAAAAAGTTCCTATCCATTGCTCTGATAGCCACATAAATTCTGCAGTATTCTTGTATTTCTCTTTCAGATTGAGGTTCAAGTCCATTTGCAAAAAATCTGGGTGAGAATGTAAATATCTCTTTGGAGCCAGCCTGCTTAGGATGTAGCTCTGATGTATTCACCAAAATGGCATTGTTAAAATCATCTTGAATATTCTGTAGGTTTATACTTATTCTTATTTCATAACTTGTAGCTGAAATTAAAAACATAAATGGGAAGGTTAAGTCATCTTAAGTAAGTTTTCTAGTTTATTAGTCATGACAGAAGAGCAACAAAAAAGTTAAAATAGTAGGAATAAAATAATGAGAAAAAAAGTGAGTCAAACTTTAAAACACTACATAAAAAGTCATACTAAAAGTTGAGCAAGAGGACTTATGTTTTTGAAAGCAAGATATAACATAATAATGCCTTTATGATGATCATGAAAATTTTATGTCATATTTATTAAAAATGTCTTCAGTTTTTGTTTTGATTAGTAAAGCTTTTTGTAAAGTTTACATGGAAAATAAATAACAAAAATAGCCATATAAAGTCTAAAATGTAGCAATGCAAAGAGACTAATTTTGCTAGATACAAAAATAGAATAATACCTCCACAGCTAAAATGCTATGGCCTAGTACATAAATGGACATATGCATTAAAAAGTAGACCAAATTCAGAAAACAGAATTGGAATTCAAATTAATAGGAGGACAAAAAAACTTCTTAAGAAATGCTGTTGTGATAATTGGGTAAAAATCTGGAAGAAAAAAAAAGAAGTAAATGGAAGCTCAAAAGTCAGCACAAGTCTTACAGAAGGAAAAGTAGAAGTGGGTTTCCCATCAACGTCCACAGAGAAAGGGCAAGAAAGTCCTGAATTAGTCAACTTCTCTCAGCTTTTATCACAAAAGTCATGGCTAGAGCAGGAGAAGACAGTGCACCAAGGTTTGTATTAGTTGTGGGAAATACGTATCTAAATCTGACTTATAATGTATGAATAAATATTTGCTAGTGAATTTTCAGAAAAGTCATCATTTTAAGTATTTGGAAACATAGACTGTATAATAACAGGCTTTATTTTTGCTGAATAGATCACTAAATTGTGGGGTGTGCATGTCTTCAATCAAGCTTTCTGCGTGATTGGGATGAGCGTAACCTGGCCTCTCTCCTCCTGGGGCATCTGACTCACTTTGGTTCGTGGGATCCAGGATTTAAAGCAGTATAAGCCACTCAGAGTTTTTTTATGACAGTCCTCTGTCACATTTTCAGTTCTAAATCTCAAAACTATTTCACTCCACGAACTCCTGACATAGTTTTCAGAAACGTCTTGTGGAAAAATAGATACTGAAGCCAGCAAACCTACCCTGACCCTGATCAAAGTCTTCTCCAGGTGCTGTCCAAGATAGAGTTACTTTGTCTTCCACTTTTACAGCTTCCAGGTCAATAATTTTGCATGGTGGTAAGATGTCAGGATGGGAGCCCTTTGGAACTCCTTGCACTGAAAAGGAGCCCCCTGTGCTTATTCTGTTAAGGCCCCACTTTTGTTCTTCCTCACTTCTGTGTGCTGATTTCTTTGGAGCATTCATCTGAATGTTACCTTGACCCAAAAGAAAAAAATAGACAAATGACAAATCTCTGGAATAGCTTGTTCCTGAGAGATTATCAAGACACTCTAATTTTTTTAAAAATTACCTGTTTAGAATACCTGAGTTTATTCAGTAATTCATTCATTCATTCATCCATTCATTCTGTAAGTACTTACTAAGTGCATATGCTATGCCAGTAATTACAGACAAAAGCAAGACAATTCCTCATAGAATTTATAGTAATATTAATTGTATTAGTAACATACATTGACAAATTGTGGTATTATGAAAGAAAATATCTCAAATACAAAATTTAGAATAAAATCAAGAAAGTCACACTTAACAGTCTCCTAAAGGTTGAGAAATCAGCCAGGTAAACTGTGGAGGGAAGAATATTTCAGGAAATAGGAACAGTTGGTGTGAAAATTCTGAGGTGCAGAAGAGTTTTTATGTTTGTTTTGGTCTTATTTTTATTCAAACATATTTGTAATATATAATGATTATATTCTTCGTGGGTATCTTATACATTTACATGACACATCTTAATTCTTTTTATGTCCCCCCTTTCTTAGTCCCCTGCCTATTCACACAAGGTCTGTTTTCCAGTTTCTATTGTGATATTTAAGCTTTTGCATCTGATCTGTGTTCAGAGTGCTTCCCTAGCATGCTGGAGGTCCTAAATTTATCCCCAGTACACACACACACACACACGCGTGCGTGCACGCGCGTGCACACACACATATGCACGCACACACACATACACAGGAAACAAGAAATAAAATGATAAAATGAGCAAGTAAGAACACAAAGGAAAGAAGGGAAAGAAGATGAGTGAAGGGTCGAGAGGAGAAGAGAAAAAGGAGAAGAGGGAGGGGAGGGAAGTAGTTTGAGAGAAGACAGAAGAGAGAAGTTTATGAAAGATCTCAACTAGCAAGGGGGCATCTTAGAGAGCCACCCAATGGTCCAGATGACAGAAAGAAGCAGCTTGGGATAGTTGATAGCAGGGAGAGGCAAGAGGCAGTTTGGAGAAAAAGGCAGCAAAAGTTGATGATGAATTTGAATATAGAGATTATAGGTATATGGATATTAAAGCCATGTAGATTAATGAGATTACCTAATAGTATTTTAATTAGAATGATAAGCCATATTTATTGAGTGATTATGTGCCAGGCACTTTTAAAAGAAACTTAAGTATATCAAATATGTCATTTTCTCAGCAAAGCTATGAGTAGGGTATAGTTATTGCCTCCATTTTAATAGAAGATGGAACAGACACAGAAGCTAAGTAGCTTGATCAAGGTCATGTAGCCCAGCCTCAGGTTGTTTGGCTCTAGCCAGTAGACTGAGAAGGTTAGGTCCGAGCTCTGAGAATTTCCAATGTTTAGAGGACTGGTAGGAAAGAATGAGCCAGAAAAAGAGGCTGACAAAATATTCTAAAGAAAAAGAGACCACCAGGTGACCACAGTGTCTTAGAAGCTAGGAAATAGTAGTCTCCTTGTAATACTGCTGAGGTCAGGAAAAATGAAGATTGACACATTTGCTTTCAATTTAGCAACGGGATGGCCATTGGCAATCAGGGCAGAAAAATCCCAATGGACTGATTAGGTAGAAGTCAGATTCCAGGGAATGAAATAGCAAACAGGAGGTGAAAAACCTGAAAAGTTGTCAGGTTTTGGCAAGTTTTAGGGACTGTGATAGAAACAGAGGTGGGAGCTGGAAGGAGACCAATTTGTAAGATGGGAATGCGCCTGAACACCACTCAGAGAGGACAGTAGACAGGGGATGTGTAAGGGGGAGCTCTCAAGCTCTCTCTGGGGTCCAAAGCACATCCAGCAGACAGTGGCCTTGTGGGAGGAGAGGAAGGTGCAGGTGCTGCTCTGTCTGGAGTTGGTGGTGTGAAAATAGAGTAGCTCCCATTTTTTAAGAGGAGTGTGTGCTCAAGGTCATCACCTGAAAATGTGTAACAAAGTGAATGCTATGAACAGTAGGCATGTCAAAGGAGCCTTTTTTCTTTTCTGTGCTATGAGTGCTTATATTAAATACTTAGGTAAAACCACAGTTGAACATTTTTAATCTCAGTGCATGCTAGGTACTGATACTTGCATCCTTTGAAATTACGGGATTTAGAAATTCAGTTGAGTCGGTGACTTGCAAGCTCCTTGATGACAATCAGGTCTTCCACTTGGTATGCTAAGTTCCTAGTCACCTAGTAGGCCTTCAAAAATGTTATGTATAGATAAAAAAAAGGGATATCTGTTTAGAAACAAAGTATTTTATCTAGATATAATACCGTATCTATGCAATAAAACCATGTTATCTTGCAAATTAATTTACATTGGTTTTGAAGTAATCCAAATTACTGTACTTATAAGTGAGGGTTAATTATCTACTAGGTGACATAAAACACACCAGAACATGCAAATCTGCTATAGCACCCTGGTTAGCTTCTAGGGAGAAGTACGAATAACATACAAAAATATAGAATCATGTTATGAAATAGTCCAGATGATTGGTTATAACTGCTGAAATATATGAATAATACTCATTATCATTAAAATGCTTCAAAGGGATTTTTGAGACTGTTTTTAGAGAGACTACAGCATGATACATTGTCTAACTACTGCTGGCTATGAGGAACTATAACAATGGTATTTAAAAATTAAAGACATGTTTATCTTCTATTCACTTGGTATTTTTTATCTTGAAGGAAAACAGCATTTTTGGGAATAACACAGTTATCTCTAACATCCAAGCTCATGTCTATTCAGGAACTCACTTCCTGTGTAGATTATTTGAGCCATTTGCTTCCTTCTTTCCATTGCTGGCAAATTTTTGCTTCTTTCTCTTGCCTAAAGTTCTATAGAGGAAAAATAGGAGCTGGAAATTAGAAATGTCAATAATATATCCAGTAGTAATTCTGTTGAAATAGTCACATTAAGAGGTCAAAATAATTACTAAAATGAGAGTAAGAGTTATCTCAGGCAATTATCCATTGTTTGCTATAAATGAGGGCTGAGAAGGTGGTCAACGAATTATGGTTTTTCAGGGCTGGTGATTTAGCTCAGTGGCTTAAGTGCCTGCCTTGCAAGCACAAGGTCATGAGTTTGATCCCTGGTACAAAAAAAAAAAACACAAAAAACCAAGAATTATGGTTTTTCAGTACAGTTTTGAAATTTCATCTATCAAACATTATTATGTTCTCTCTCTCTCTCTCTCTCTCTCTCTCTCTCTCTCTCTCTTCCCCCTCTGTCCCTTGTATACACACACACACATCAGAGGTATATATATATATATATATATATATATATATGAAATAATATCACAAGGTAACAGTGCTGATGATTCTTACCATTTGTTATGTAACCTGGTACATACATAGCATGACTTCCTGCGATAGAGTAGACTAGGGTGGTTATGCTGGGAGAGCGACTGACATGCACTTTCAAGCTATATCTACCATTTACAGCAAAGGAGAAAAAATACCTCGAGTAAATTCCATCATTTTTAATAACATCGGCACCTGCATATGAAGACAAAAACTCAGTGTCGACATTTGTTATCATAGTTGATTGCTAATATTTTAAAAGCTATTAAAATATTATCCACCCACCCCTTATTTTTTTGGTTTTAGTATATGTTACCATGGGTATAATGGATGATTGAAAATACAATAGCTCTATAATTTCCCCCTGTGATTCTTTAACCTTTGAAAAATTATTCTCTAAAGGTGAATGTGTTATAACACAACACTTTAAATCATTTTTAAATCTCTCACTGAAAATAGTGCTAACTTTTCAAAAAAGTCAAGCTCATTTTTAAGCTTATTTATGGTCATAGACTCTTTTTAAGTAAAAGTATTATCCTCAAGATATAAGTATATATGCACATGTTCACATTTTCATAAAATTTCAAGGGTTTATGAATATCCAGAAGCCATTTGCTTAAAAGCCTCTGCCAAAAAAAGCTCACTAGTTAATGCAATAGTATGGAATTAGGGAACATGGAACTGTCATTCTCAATTCTAAGGGGCTTGGAGCCCCAGAGTTAGGCAGGGTTTGACTGGACCCACTCAGCCTTGCTGCAAGAGGTATTCTGATTATCTGGCAAGTGCCCTGCTTTTTAGATTGATCCTCAGGGAGTTCAATTCTAAGCCAAATCCATGACTAAGTAACAGAAAGACCTAGATCCCAGGGTGACTGGGACATCCATCTTAGCCCAAATGTCGCTGACATCCACTCTTCAAGTGCAGATGACCTCACTAGGGAAGCAACTTGTCCTATCCCAGAGGTCAAATTAGTTCTCACACTGCACACCCAGCCCCATATCCCAGCAATGTATCCTCATTTTCAAAGTATAGTAGAATCCCTTTTCTCCATTACAGGAGCAAGCTCCTTAACACAAGAAAAGTAGGAGTGTATTTTTAAAAAATAAATGCTAAATATACCATGAGGGGAGACTTAGGAAACATGTTTGACTATTGGAAGGAAATCAAATCTTAGTATTTAGTGATTTAGTGACTAAGTCAGTCTATCTTTGTGCAAAGGAAACACTCTATATCACAGTCATAACTGCACCTCTTTTAATCACTGACTTGGAAGGAAATGGTGAAACAGCATTGGCTTGGTAGCTGGGAAAGTTAGTTTTGTGATCTGAATTTACCACTGAGTAGCCTTGAAGTTAAATGTCTGAGCTTCTGTTTTATCATCCCTAAAATGAAGTTAGCTTACCTCATTGGGTTGTTCTAGTGACTGAGATAGTGCCTGAGAAAGTAAATTATAAAACATTTTATGTGTACAAATTTTATTATTGCTCCTTAATTTTTCTTAGCAGATAAATATTACTTACAATATGTACACATGTGTTCAGTGTTAACAGAAAAAACTAAATTGTACTTCAATGACTAAGAAATATTTTCCATTGTTTCTTTTATTAGTCTATAAATTTAGATAACAAACAAAGGAATGTTTCCAGGGAATAAATATAAGAGCCTATTGAGTTTAGTCAGTTGATTTTCCTTAAGACCACATGATCTGTTCTCCAGGCCAACTCAAAGGCTGAAGCAAGGGAGAAATATTCTACAAAATACATTTTTGGACCATATTAAAAATGAAAACAAAGGTAGGGTCATGAATAAACAATCAGAACATGAGAGTCCATTTGGATTCATTTCAATAGGCAAATAAAACTTCTCTGATATCTCTCTATGGCACTGAGTTTAAGTCCTCTGAATAGACTTGTATTCATAAATGTCCTAGATGATTGCCATGCTGGACTGCCAACCAAGAATCTTGGAAAAAAAAGACTAATTTTGAAGTAACAGAGCAGAGATAGGTAATTTGAGGATGCCAATGCAGAGTTTAAGGATCATTATCATTCTGAGAATTTAGCCTAGGAAAGAATAGATCAGGAAACTGGAAAAGTGGAATGACAAATGAGTTTGTTTTTAAAAGCCAAAAAAATGTTAATCAGAAAGAGTCCAACAGCTACTGTCTGCTTAGCCTGATCCTCTGCTTCCCACACTGCAGACCAAAGGGACTTTGAATGCCACTGTGCAGAATGAGAGCATTGTGGTAGAGTTTTCTTGATTTTCTTTGTTTTCCCAGCCCACTAGTTTGCTGATCAGGTCTCTTTCGGACAAAATCACACACGTCAAAGGCACTGGCTCTGGGCTAGACATGGGCTGGGTTCTCTCATCAACCTGGTTACTTGGCCAAAGTATAATCTAGGGCAGTGACGGCAAACATTTTAGACCCAGTGCCCAAACTGCAACCTAAAACCCGCTTATTCATTGCAAAGTACAAACACTGCAATTAAACCTGAATACTGAGGTTTGAGTTTAGAGAAAAAAAAATCATACATTAACATCTTTTGTCTTAAAAGAAAAACACAATATACCATAAGTTTGCCACCACTGATCTAGAGTTATCTTATGAGGCACAAGTTCAATTTCCCATTTTTTTTTTCTTCACAATTGGGTCCAAAATATGGGTTAACTATGGGTTAACTTCACTGCATTTCCTTTCTTGGTTTTCATTTGCTCTTTTTAGTTGTCAGGTCTGATTGCTACAGTGAATAAAGCTGGTCACTCTGAGAAGATAATGGGCATGTCAAAAGGATGCACAAACCTGTTTCTGTGTGACCTCATGAAGTGGCAGTGGCCTGTTTCACTGGCCATGTGGAAGCCAAGACCTAGGTGTCAGGTAGCTTCCACTCACACTTTTGCTCTGGCACAGCCACTTTGAGGAGCCTCAAGTGGTTCTACCTTTCCCCAACTTAGCCTGAACCTACTCAGTATGTCAGTAATTCCACGAAAATTTGAGAGCATGAAATGATTGAAGAAGAAAATGAACTGAAAGAATTTTGCAGAGAAGCTTAACATGGGTGCAACCTCATCACAACAGGACAGCTCTTAAGAACATATAAAAACACCATTCCTTTCTTGTTACCTGCTCCGTCATCAAAGAGTTTCAGCATAACAGGATCTCCAGACTCTGGCTCGATTATAGCAGTGACAGTGGCATTAAGAATGGGATAAATCCCCTTTCTCACATTTGCATAAATTGTCACAGGATCAGGAAAATGGATGCTGTCTTTTTCCACAAAGACTTCCACAGTGGCTGGGGGCACAGCAGAGCCAGAGGCGCGGGAGGCCACTGTCACTGTCAGGGCTCGAACAGAATGGTGGGTATTGTTCAGGGAGTAAGTCCAGTGCCCAGGCTGAAAAACAAACACTTTTTGCTTTGTAAAGAATGAAAACAAAAGATGAGCACTTAATTTTAAAGCATGTGTCTAAGCCTTAGTGTTGATGTAGTTTTCAAAGTAATGTAAAAGAATGTTAGGAAAAGTAATATTGGCTAAAGGATGGCCAACAAACCACTGTTACTGTTAACTTCAGGGAATTATGACGTGGGTTTATTTTGAGAGGGGAGAATACATCTTGATTCATACTTTTAGCACGTAACAATAACAACATCCAGACCAAAGTTCTTTGCAAATATATAATGGGCCCCTTTACTCAAAAAGAGGATAAATGCTTTTATTCTTTTTTGAAACTGAGAAAATCATAGCAAATTAAGTGAACTGTTATAATTTGTGTAGGTATACCAGACTAGGGACAATAACAGTCTTCTTTTCCTCCATTCCCCCCAAACCCCCAGTCCAGGAAATCTCAAACAACCAAAAAAACCAAACTGGTAAGGATCAAGAAAAGATATATTATTTTCAGTAGGTCAGGATTGTACAGTGTCTGTGTGGTGTAATTTATAGAAATACTGATCACAGTAAAAGGAACTGCAGACAAGAAACCATGAGTATTTAACTTTTGAATATTCCCAGAGTAGCTGCTGTCCTCTGTCTCTTTTCCCCTTTTCCCTCATCTTCAAATAAATCATTTTCTTTTATTAAAAAAAGGAAAAAGAAATACTGCTACACACCACTCTTTTGCCTTCCTAGAATACCTGGAAGAAATCTATAAAACAAAATGTGAAAAACCTAGGACTGAGATTTCAGTGCATCAAAGCATGTCCTTGTAATTAAGTTATATATTTCCTGATTCCTGCTGCTGCTTCTTATTAAATCCCAGCAGTAACAGAGGAACCAAGAGAGGAAAGCTAGGTGTCTAGGTGAGACTCAGGGTGCTATCACACCCAGCCACGCCTTCTTTAGTAGGATTCATGTATTTCCTCATTTTCCAGTGATGTCTGATGCAAGCATTGAGATCTTCTCTCTACCCAATCTTGTTTTGGAATTGTAGCATTAGTAACAGCTCTGTGACAGGAACCTCCACATTAACAAGGGTACTCAAAAGCCTATGCATTACATTGCTCGTCTTATAAATTCTAGATACAGAATTTTTTCTAAGTATCTAGCTATATATGGATTATGTAAAGAAAAATCTAACCTACAGAAGTTACTTGTGGAATTACTGAAAATATTAATTTCCGTTGTTAACATGAGAAGCTCAGTAAGGTTTTGTATATAGTTTATTTGCTCCCCTTAAATTTTTAGCACTCACAAGGTGTTTTCATAAATTCAAAGCTTTCATATGTAGAATGAAAATTTTTTTCCATAATGCATTTAATTGTGTTCAATCAAAAGTTATTTATTTGGCCAAATGTTGTCATAATAAACACCTACCTTGGCAGTTCCTGGAATGCAAAGGCTAGCTGTCCGAGAAGCCAGATTGGTGGTAAAATTATTTGTGTAGTATTTTCTTCCAGTAGGATCCAATAACATAATTTCAGGAGGATCACTGATCTGCCATGTGACTAGGAAAATAGTGTCATTTCCCACAGAGCTATCCACAGTTACAGTGTTTTTCAGTTGATGGTAAGGTTTAACATTTTCACTCATACTTTCAAGCTGTTAAAGAGAATACATACATGAAATGTTCTAGTCATTCCCTGTTTTTATTTCACCACAAACAAAAGTAGACAAAAATAGAAACCATTTAATTCTGACATGTACTATACATATGTAAATTATTATATATACTCTATATTATGTAAGTAGTTATAAAGATATTTTGTTGGAGGAGCTAATGATGGCAGATCAGTGAGCAATAAAATACAAAGCCTCCTGGGAGAAACAACTCATATGCTAGAATAAAACATCCTGGAGAGATCCAAACAGAGGGAGATGGATCCCCTTGACACAGGAAAAAACTAAAATGGAAAAAGCTTATCAAACATGCAGTCTCGGGGCTACAATTGGAATAGCTAAAATTACTGGATATGGCACTTTCCTCTGCGACCTGCCAAGTTTGTGTTGGCCTGAATTCGCACCGGCTGGCAGAGCCACCCAGACTCATTCCCACCACCACTCACAGGAGCTGCAGTTGAGCTGAAGATGGGGGTTGGTGAGCCCAACAGAGAATGGAGCTGGTGAAGGGACCTCCATTAATCCATGGTCAGTGCTGGGAATGGGACCCCTCACACACATACAGGAAGGGCATGACCAAAGGGGCAACATGTTGGAATCAGGCAGGAGGAGACTGAACTGAGAACAACAGTGACTTCAGTTGGTTGCTCCCTCCCCAGAGCAGATTCATGGGATTTGCTTGGCCTGGGTCATGCCCCTGGCTGGGACCCAGTAAGCCATCCCAGATCGATTCCCTATGCCTAGCACACACTAACCTGGAGAAGGGGCCAGTGGGGAGGGGCCAGTATACGCAGCCCCTTCTTACACCTCAGTGACAAGAGCAAACAGGAGAGGGCAGAAATCCCTCACCAGCATGCTTCAGAGGGGTCATAACCAACAAGGAAAGGGGCTGGGACCTCCACTATACATCTGTATGGAAGAGACCAAAACCATGACAAGAGAGAGAAGCAGGAGGAAGCCCCCAACCCCAAACCCTGGGAACATGATCCAGAAGAGGGAAAAACAAAAGAGACTAAGGGCAGCAAACATGCAACATCAGACATGGCTTCAGTGAACATTAAGAGATATCTTCGGGACCTTGTGGACAAGCTCAAGGCTGAAATATTAAATCAGGTAAAGCAAGATATAAGTAGATTAATAAAAGAAATGCTAAGCATCTCTCAGGAAGACACAGATGGAAGAAGGGAGGAACACAAAAAAAAGAGAGAAACATTCGATAAAGAATATAAAGAAAATATAGAATACATGAAACAGATTCAAAGAGATTACCAGGAAATTAAAAATTCCATTGAAAGCTGGCAAAACTCCTTAAAAGAAACTAAGGATAGACTATCAAAACTTGAAGACAAGTTTGCAATGTGTGATCATGAAAGGAAAGATCTTTTAAAAATAACAAGGAAACAGGCAGTAACAATACAAAGGCTAGACCATAACAAGAGAATCTATAATTTAAGAATAAGAAATGTGAACAAAGAAGCAGAAATACAAACAGGCAAATTACAAAGGCTATTCACAGAAATAATTAAGGAAAACTTCCCAAGCATGGGAAAAGAAAATGACATTTGGTTATGTGAGGCATACAGAACTCCAGCCACCTACAACCAAAACAGAACTACACTCAGCCATATAACAATCAAGATAGCAGAAATTCAATATAAAAACAGAATATTAAAAGCCATCAGAGCAAAGAAACAGATTACCTGTAAAGGAAAGCCTATCAAGTCATGGCAGGCTTCTCAGCAGAGACCATAAGATCAAGAAGAGCTTGGAGAGAAGTATTCTAAGCCCTGAAAGAAAATAACCTCCAGCCCAGATTGATGTACTCTGCAAAACTGTCACTAGAAATTAATGGAGAAACAAGATGCTCCCATGACAAAGAGGAACTGGGGGAGTTTGTGACCACCAATCCAACCCTACAGAGAATACTGAAGGACATTCTAGAGAAAGAGAAAAAAAATACCAGGATTTTAGGAACAGTAGCAGAAAGGCCTCAATAAATGGGGCAGGCAATAGAATGAAGGAGAAAAGTAGACAAACAAAGGCAGAAAAATAGCATAGCAGAAATGAGGCAAAGAAGGCTGTCTAGAATCTCTAACACAGATGGCCTTGATACACTATATTGTTAATAGTGTACCAGGATTTAAAACCCATATTACTTACACCACTCTGCATAGATGGATTATATTCTGTTCCAGTCATTCTACTTGTACTAGGTTTGAGGGCACAGACAGTTATCCCGAAAATAGCAGGATATAGTACAGTAATCATCCTTAATTTCCTATTTACTTAATCTAAAGCTCTGTATAACCTACACTGTTTTACCATGACTGATCGTAATCGAATCTGGTTTGTTAGATTGCTGTTTTGTACTGATATATTTTATTAAAAGCTGTTATGATTGATAGTATCAAGTCTAAGAGTATATGCAACTACACTGAAAATGACAAGATTCACTAGAATATCCACTCTGGTTTGAATATTACCTGCCCTTGAAGTTTTATACTGTCTACAATGTTTTATTTTTACTAATATTGTTATTTACTGCTATATTCAATTATACTGCTATATTCAATTATGCCTGATGATAGAGGCAATTCTATTGAAGATAATAAGAGACAACACAGTAAACATTGTAGATCACCTTGTACTGTAGTTTTATATGACTTTTTGGTTTCATGTTTTTATAGGAATTTGTTTTGTTTTGTCTTGCTATGTTTTGTTTCTTCCTCTAATACAGAAAGGATAGAAATACATGTAGAGACTTACGCATGTGGAGCTGTTTACAGTCTCACTGTATGAATATCTACTTTGTATGCTTTAATTTTGTAACTTGAACAACTATTTCTAAGAGGACAATATGTAATTTATGAACTAGTGATTTTTTACTGTTTATCTTTTTTTCAAAATTCTGTATCATCTCTACCCTTTACATGTTTTTTCTTTTTAAATAAAAAATTATTTTGTTATAGTTAATGCAAGTGTCATTTAGTTATTCTTTATGAAGAAAAAGTTAGCTATTCTCATATTTATCTTTCAAATCAAAGGCAATTATAATATATTTTTAAAAGCTTCATTTGTAAATGTGTTTAAATTGTTTTAACTTGTACATAATATATCCAGATACTTTACAGATTTTAATAATAAATGTAAAAGTAAATTTTGGTACATTTAAACAAATTTTTAGTCATTCACAATGACCTGTATATGAGTTTGCGTACACACATGTGTGTGACATGTACAAATGTGTACATATGCCTGACATCATATTAACTGCTTCACTTGATCTTTATGAAAACCTTCTGAAATAAGTACTATCACTATCCTCCTCTATCAGATGAAAAGATGTAAATATAGAGAAGTAATTTGCCCCAGGTCATGCACTAAAAAGGTGGAACTAAGATAAAACCTAGCTGGTGGAACTAAGATAAAGCTTATCTAATATAAAACCTAGCTGGGCTAACCAGACACCTTGCATTTAATTACTGTGTATTCACAGTGGGTACAAGTCTGTAAAAAACTTCAAAATTTTATAATTGTTAAACACATTAGGAACACTCTGTGAAATTGCTCAAACCTAGACACCATATAAGTTATACTGGCAGATGGTACCAAAGGTATTGCGGATTATTTGTTTAACAATTTAACAAGCGTCTGTTGGCTGTTAACTCTGTACCACACTCTGTGCTAGACTCTGGGCTGCCGAGAGGCTGGATATGGGTTTCATCAGATCACTAACCTGCCCTGGATAGTAAGGACATTTGACAACATTGATTCTCCTAATCCAGGAACACAGGATGTCTTTCCATATTTTCCTGACTTTTTCTGTTTCTCTCATTAACATTTTAATTTTCATTACAGAAATCTTTTACCTGTGGTAAATTTATCCCTGTGTATTTTATTTTACTTACAGCTATTATAAATGGAATGGCTTTCTTGATTTCTAGTTCAAAAATTCATTAGTATCATATATCAATGATACTGATTTTTGCGTATTCATTGTTCTGTCATATAACTTTGCTAAATTCACTCATTAATTCTAGTAGTTTTGGTATATATAACATCATGTTTTCTGCAACAGTGACAATTTGACTTCTTTTCCAATTTATATGCCCTTAGTATATTTTTTTGTGCGTGATTGCTCCCCCTGCTACCTCTAGTACAATGTTGAATAAAAGCAGTGAAAGCAAGCAATTTTGTCTTGTTCCACATCTCAGAGGGAATAAAAAGTCAGCTTTCCTCTATTCTGTATGATGCTTGGTATTGCTGTTGGTACTGTTATATACGATCTTTATTTTTTGAGGTCTGATCTTCCTATATCTAATTTTATAAGCTTTTTATCATGAAAGATATTAAATTTTATCAAGTGCCTTTTCTGCATCTATTCATATAATTAACAACAAGGTTTGTTCTTAATTATATTCCTGTATTATATCATGCTTATTGAGTTGTGTATATTGAAGTGAGTCTTTGAGATGAGTCCCACTTGATCATGCTGAATAATCTTTTTTTTTTTTTCATTTTTTTGTGACAGGGTTTCACTATGCAGTTCAGGTTGGCCTTGCACTCACTTTGTAGCCCAGGCTGGTCTCAAACTTACAACAGTCCTCCTGTCCCAGCCTCCCGAATGAGGGTATTATGGGCATAGGCATGTATCACCATGCCCAGTTTGAATAATCTTTTTAATTTGATGTTGGATTTTATTTGCTAGTATTTTGTTAAGGAGTTTTTGGTTTATGTTCATTAAGGATACTGATCCCCAGCTCTGTTTTCTTCATTATGTCCTTATCTGATTTTGATATTGGGGTAATGCTGGCCTCATAGAATGTGTTTGGAAGAAGTCCATAATCCTTAAGTTCTTTTGGAATTATCAAAGCAGAATTGGTATTAGTTCTTGGTAAGTATTTGATAGATCTCAATAGTGAAATAATGAAGCCATCCAGTCTTGGGCTATTCTTTGATGGGAGAATTTCTTCTTTTCTTTTTCTACTTCTAATGACAGAACACTGGTTATTGCCTTTACTGTGTACATATAACCTTCACGTTAAATATTTTCGAACAATAAGGAGTTCACTGTTTACAACAAATTATTAACTTGGCAAGTTCACTCACCATCTGTGAGGAAACTACAGGTGAAAAATTCTTGAAACATTATTCAAATTTGTCCAAAATGTCTTTAAAGTACTTAGAAAAAAAATTGGTTCTTTTAAGAATGACTTGATTAGAGGAAGTTTGTGTATGTGTGCATGTGTGTGTGTGTGTGTGTGACCAAAAACAATAAAATTGTGGGTAAAGAGATATTTAGAAATTTTTAGAATTTAATGAACTAATTAATACCCCTTATTAAAGTGAGTAGCTTCAAACTTACTAAACATGCAGAAGCAAAATATAGTCTGATTGATGGAAAGTTATTATGGGATCAAATACATAATTTCTTATTTTTTTTTCCAGACCTGCCTCCACCAAACTCCCTCATTTATCTGCATTTAGAGCCACAAAGAAAAAGTAAGTTCTCACACACACTTTGAAAAACTGAACTAGTATGATAATTACAGAAAATACCTCTTAGAACTCAAAAGTAAAGGCATCAGGTAGAATCGAAGCCTAGCACTCAAGACACCAAGAACTCAGATTCAAATCAAGTGAATAAAACAGTCAGCACAATTCCTGTTTCCATTGCTTCCTTCCCCTTTTCACTGCCAAACTGTAAATGTAACACTGAGGAAATACTGACCTGAATTGTTTGCTGAAAGATGTCTCCGGTGCCATAAGAAATTCTACTGAAAGCATCAATCATGCTATTAGCATTCGATTTATCTGGTACATAGAACTTTAAGCCACCTGAAATACATGATTGGAGCACTGACTACTAAAAATTGATAAAGCAAAACAAAAAAATAAAGTGTTATACCTTTTCAAATTAACATTCTTTGCATTAGGGTGTTCATTTTAGAGAAGCATGAGCGATGCCTGACGTCCTATATAGCCACGTGGTAAGCAGCCTGTTCTCTGTCCACTACATAAAAACTCAGTAAACGTTTATTAAATAGTTTTGAGAGCAAGGTAATTCCCACATGATTTAAGCTGATTGCTTTCTACTTATATTGTTCTATATTTACATTTATATCCTGAAATCACTGTTTTAAAATATAGTTTAACACATTCTAAATTTCAATGGTAAAATCAGCATACCCATTTTTATTGACTATAATAAAATTGAATGGCTGATTTTAATAATTTAGTAATTGTAGTCATGATTTTTAGTCATGATTTTTGTGTTTTTAAGAAAACATTTTCAATTTCTTAAATTAAACTACGCACTCTGAGTTTCCAAGTTGTGCTTTTAAACATGCAACTTTAAAGAAATGCTCTCAAAGGTAAGTTTTTAGAAATCGTTACCTGTCCGATGTGATAATTCCTCCACTTTTTCAGCCTCAGAGGACCCCATGGCAATGGAATGAATGGTTGCACCACTGCTGAGCACAGTGGGCAAGCAGTTGCTGATGTGTTCGTCAGTCCCGCTGGTCACTAATATCATCACAGAGCCAGAAGCTTTTCCACTCAGCTTTTCAACTACCTGAACAAAAGTACCAGTCATTGGAAAGCAAATGTAGTTCAGATTTTCTTATTGAATGCAAGAATTCACTCTCACTCTAAATCCCCTGGAATGCCTCTTTGCTGTCCTCTGTGGCTCCTTACACTCCAAGCCCTCTCCCACTTGGTCCTCATCTCTCCCCATCACAGTGCTTGTCACACTCCATGCCACTTCCAGTATGCTTGTGGTTGGGCACTTTTCCTGTTTGAATTACCTTGACATGCTCGTAAGTATCCATCACAGTGACAGTGGGGTCCATTATCATATGGCAACCTTGCCTCTGAAGTCCAGTCAATGAGGGGAGATCCTCAATCAATGAAATCAGAATATCTGGACATGAGATCCAGGCATCAGCTTTATTGCTGTTGTTTTGGTGCTGGAGATTGAACTCAGAGCCTCAAGCATGGCTAAGTGTGTGTTCTACCACTGCTAAATACCACAAACCTCTACGCATTTTCTTATTCAGGTGATTCCAGGGACAGCCTAAGTTGAGAGCCACTGGCTCCTATACAGTTACAGCCACAACTTATGCCTTGCTTGCTATCAGATGCTATTTACACAGGTCTGCATCTCAGATGCTTATTTAGACAAACTATCATTCCTAAAATGTATCTCTGACTTTATTGATTCCCATACAATAGAGGTAGACTATGACTATAGAGGGGAACCAAACACATTGATTTTGACTAGAAAACTCCAGCTTAACAATGGCCAAAACTGGGGTGTCTCAGAATAAACACAGATAGTTAAGAAATTGTTCAGGAGGCATTTAAGTCCCGTGGTGTTGGCCATTGTATTCATTTATGTAATAATTTCTTTGATAAGCATTTATTAAGCAACTATTACATGCCAAGTATTTTGCTAAGCAGAGAGTACAACAGTGACTATGGTATGGTTCCGGACTTGAAAGATGAGCCACACTACTCTCCAGAGTGAAGCTATGATCAACTGCAGCATATCTTCCCTCACCAGGAATCTCAGCTATAAGGAAAGTGAAGGAAAAGATATTGATGGTGATCGAGGTTTAGGATATTCGACTGTACCTCAAATCCTTTCTTAAGCCCTGAACAGATGCTGGTTTCTGCTTCAGCTGACGCAGTAATAGGCAGATATGAAACTAGCAGCTTGCGGTCATCATCATTGTTAACTTGGTGTAACTGCGCTCTGATATGTCCTTTGCTATTGAAACTGGCAATGCCCACAAAAGTATGGATTTCAACAATCTGCATCAAGTAAAACTCAGCTGCTTGTTTCAGTCGAAGAAATCTGTTAGCCTATGTCCCAAAAAGGAAAAAAGAAAAGTGAGAACATTTGATTGGCAGACAAGAGTATGACTAAGTAATTCAATTATCCAATATTTCTGATTCTTTAGAGACATGGAATGCAATTTTGAGTTGTCAAGAGTGACATAATGCTAGAACATTGTCTGATTAATTTCAGGTCCCCAAAAAAGCATGTTTTTGTAGGAAGAAGTACTGGTTTGGAGCAAGCTGCATATAATTAAAAACATGTATCTTCACTATTTCTCTCCAGCTCAGAATTCAAATATACATGGAACTGCCTGAGATTAGGTTTGTAGTTGCTTCTTTTAAAATTCAGTCAGGTAAGCGTAGACCTTACAAACAGACCAGGTAGTGGAGAGCAGTATAGTTAGAGGATCTGATGTCTATCCTGCTGCTACTCTCTCTTATGGTAGTTATTCTAGGGTGGATATGATAGTTATTTTAGGGTGGGGATAATAGTAACTTTCTTAATTATTGAATTAGAATTGCTATGAGGATCAGCTGAGATATGTACATGATAATTACATATGATGGTGAGCTATTAACCAACTTTAAGTTAAAGTTGGTGTCAAGGTTTTGGCAGCCAGCTCCTGATTAAATCATTAGGGACTCTTGCTTTGAAGGTTGAGGAAGAAGAGAAAGGAGTAAGCATGGCGCACTTCATTCAGGGATGACTGTGATTTCTGCTTCCAACATAGCTATCGCCTTAATATCCAGGCTTACACTTTACACCTCTTAGGACAGAACATGAATTTAATATTTCATAGAAAAACATCAAATTCCATACATTTTTAATTCACTGTCTCCCTTACCAAATATTGGTTCTCTTACAATACTGGGAAGTAATTTAGTAGCATACATAAAACAAGGGCTTTGAAGCCTGCCCTCATCATTTGATAATTATGTAACCACAGAAAACTTACCTCTCTTTTTGTAGCTTCAGTTTTCTCATTGCAAAATGAATACTAAACAGGTACTCAGAATATTACAGTGACCAGTGACCGCCATCCTCACAACCATCAAATCATCACTCCCAATCCCAACCTCTCCTCCCAACTAGATAAACCAGAAACACAGGGCTCTTTTTT